>RWGZ01000321.1:489791-606351 GCA_009725065.1 Utricularia reniformis | reverse complement strand
ATCATTTTTTATTTTTAATGTTAATATAAATATTTTTATAAATCACATCTCATCCCTACAACAATATTCGTACATTATAATTTTTAACTTTTATTTTTTATATCATTTTTTTTATGTAAATATTAATTATTTATAGGATTCCTATTATATAAATCGCTTTTATATGTTACATTACTAATTATGATTTTTACGAGTGTGAAATATTTTAAAGTTTTGATTAATTTTTTATTTTATTTTATAAACCAAAAATGTTATCGATCGTTAAATAAAAAACTTATCGAAATAAAATTACTAACTCGTTAACCTACACCAAATAAAATCAATGACTAGGTTATCCAGGTTTTGTTAAGTAAAATCACAAATAAAAATCATTTAATCAAATTTATTAAAATTAATAAATCAATAAAATCGATCGTTTTCATATATCTAGTATAATATTATCGATAATATATAAATAGATTGTGAATCTATATATTTTAATAATTATTTTAAAAGTGTAATATTTTATTATATTTTTAGAATTTTATTTTATAAAATTTTCTTTCCTCAATGGATATTGGGAAAGTCCCATGTTTAAAGAAGATCTGCCCATCCTTGGTGATAGTCTAATGTGATATGATGATTTGGACCGAATCCGTCAAAGCAAAGGGATCAGGTTGTTGAGGTTTAGTATCATGGTTGTTGATGAATGAAATAAACCTTTGTAAAACAATAGATGCTTAACTTGATGTACATACAACAACGCAGTTGTGTTTAGAAGGGTGAAATCATAGGAACAAGAGCAATATCACTGCACATGAAAATCCACGAGTCATCTGTGCATACAATCTGTGCATCTACAACTCCATATCCATGAAAAGAAGGGATAACAAATCCTTCATAAAGTTTTAGATTAACGTACGGAAACACCACTGTCCTCAGGGTTGTTGAAGCTAATGTCTGCAACTCAAACCCAGCTTCAAATATCAAGTCTCATTAAGTCAAATATTGTAATTCTAACATTTTTACGTTTTCCCTTGTTCTAACTACTGTAATAATTTTCCACAGTGAGATCCCTTAATCTATCTATTGGGTAACTATTTCAAAGCGCAATAAAAAAAATACCTGAAGCAGAAGAATGTGCATATCACCAATGTTGCTCCAGTTGAGAGACAAATTGAAGTCATTTAGTTGCAAACTTCCAGCAAGAGAATTCCCAGATATTTTGGGAGAAGCAGAAACACCCAATACCTGAAGTGAGAATGAATTTCATATTGTTTCATTCGAATGCCGAATTCTAACAACAGCTTACAATTGATATGGAGGCAACCGGAATAACTTGACCCTCATCTACAACACTAATCACCACATCCACTGGAGCTTTTGCTTTAATCTGCTTGTTTGCTACTTTTATTATTGGCAGTGAAGTTACTGAAAACTCCAGGGTCATGTTGTGATCTGGGTATTTCTTGTATAACTGAGGAACAACAAATCTCCACCAAGATGTGTTCAAGAAATTTTGATCCGGTACTTCTCGAACCGTAAAGTGCATCTTGTTTTCCTTATTTCAAAGTTAGAAAAGGTGATGCAACACAGCTTCATTTAATGAAAAATATTATCTTACTCATAAGATTTACAGAGATATGAGCATGAGCAAGCTAAGAACTCACCCCAAAATAAACGGAGGATGCCGACTGAAGCACATTTTCTTGGACAGAGATTTTAACCATCTTATTTGCTCCATCACATGAATACGAAGACTTTAGCAGCCTGTCAATGGAGCTTGAAACTACAGTTTTATTGTTCGGAGAGAATAACCCATTGATTTCAACATCAACTGCAGATTCTTTCAACTCTGGATCGTTAACAAATGTTACATTCAAAGCAGCACTCTTTGTGACGGGTATTTCTTTTGGAATAGATTGCAACTGGGAGTTTAGAACTTGTATAGCATCACTTAGTTTACTAGAAACAGCATTCTCAACAGTAGACTTAATTTGTCCCTCGAAAGCATCTACCAACCTAATAAAAAAAGAGTTAACCTGAAGTTCAAATGATTTTCAAGGATCAACAACAAAAGCCCTTTTCTTTTCATCCTAGGAAAAGAAATTAGAGGAGAAAAGATACCCTTGATAAAGCCATGATGCTCCTCCATTCATTTGTATGGAAATATCATTCACATAACAGCCACATTCTAACAAAGATAGGTTCAGGGATCCTTCAAAAGTCTTTAAACTAAGTGTGAGGCCAACATCCATCCCCTCAACCTAAGACAAGTAGTAATTCAACAATTTATTCTAGATTTCAAATCCCAAAATTGGAATAAAAATGTAGTTTAAAAAGTATATGAATAGAAGATGTACATGAATAGAAGCATTTCCCTGATCGGAAACTGAAATAGGCAGCAATTTAGCTCTATACGAGTACTTCCACATCATAGTCATATTTGCGGTAGCACCAGAGACATCAAGAAGCACGCCACTGTCTCCAGTTTTCACGGTAGACGAAGTGAAGTTAATGGTATGAATAACAAAACCAGAAAGAAGAATATTAACGTTGCCCAGAAGTGGTATATGGACAGTATTCTCAATCTGGGGCAACTGGATGGGTACTAGTGAAGATTCCGCCTTTTGGATCAGTAAATCCTTGAGAGAATCAAGACCCTTGTTAGATATCTCAGCAACGATTGACCCTTGTTCATGGGACTCCACCCAAATACATAAAAACAGAATCAACAAAGGGAATTTGGGAGTTCCCATGGATGGATTAACCCCAAAAAACAAGACCTGGATCAAGATTCGCCTAAATTATTGTAGAAATGAATTCATACACGAAATCCAATCCATCGAACTTCATGTATTTGGTGTTAACATCATAAGCTGTCTGGTTATAGATTTTAGACCCATTCATATACGGGTTAACCGAGAACCACATTCCACACGAATCTCATAGTTGTGCTATTTACTCTTCGAATTAATAAAGGTTTAATTCAACTTCAAATAACACAAATATCATTTTTAATCCCACAATTTTGAATAATATATTATACATTTCTAATTAATATTTTTTGTGAATTATGATACAAATTCATGAAAATACCAATAATATATTTCAAAATTCATGGACAATATGTCCATTAATTTAGTGAGTTTACCCATCAATCTACAACAGTGAGCTATTGTTTGAAAGACCTTATAAAATTGATTTTATATGAACTTTCAATAATCGTCACAAATCAACTGCCTTGAAGAAATCAACAATTTATGTGTTGTTATCTAAACGAAGGTGTTTATGATTTTTAGACAATTTAAAATGTAGTAGCAACCATCAAAATTTTTTATGCAAAATTTTTCTGAACTTCATGTTTGTACAATTTGTTTATCCAAAAATTGAAACAAGAATATATTTCAATTTGATTCCAGTAAGTCATACCATAATTCGAAATTCTACACCAAAACCACAAAATCGGAAAGCGAGTATCAAAACATATGTTGTTTACCAAAACAAAACATTATCCAACATTCCCTAAAGTCATTTTGTTTTAGCCTTTTATGCCTTAACATACATAATTTTTTCGAAAATTGTTTACTTTTGCATTTCTTAATCCAAAAAAATATAAGAATTGTGTAAAATAGTTTGAGTCACCGTTGGAGTGAAGATGTTGATTTTGTATGTGGAGACTTATGGTCAGAACTCTAAGCCAAAACATGTTAGTTGTTTGATAACTAGATTATTTTTCTAGGTTTAAAATTGAAACTTCCATTCTATTCTCAATGTACTTACTATATAATGCTGGTTAGCCTAACTAAATTTGTCGAGAAGTTTTGAAATGTGTTAGGGGTATTTTCATCAATTTGTATCAAAATTGTTAAATAAGTTATGTATAATATATTATTCAAAATTGATTGATGAAAAATTATATATTATGTAATTTGAAGAACATATATTGAATTAAACATGGATTAATAATAACAAAATTGAGAAAATTACATAATCAACCCGCAACTTATAAGTAGTGTTAATGTAGTGCCCATAGTTTTAAAATTGCATGATTGACCCTCTAAGTTATCACGGTGATATTTGGGAAAATATCACCGTACATGTATAATCTTCGATTTTAAGGTTGTCTAGATAGTCTTTTGGCCCCACAATACACCATTTACATCTCTTTTGTAATTTTATTTTTTAGTTTCTCCATGGTAATATCATTTGCTAGTATCTGGTTCATCACTTTCTTGATTGTATAATTGTATTTTCGTAACTATCATGTGTTTAGGATAACTGGACACCCTTCCCAAATATTTTCATAATTGGTATCAGCGGGGTTATTTTTGTACTTTACGTATTTATTCTGTGATAACTTGACACGCTTCTCAATGTATTTGATATTAATATGATCTAGGAGTATTTTTGTAATTTATGTATCCCAACCCTAATTATCATGTGCTCATGATGGCCAACTTCCCCTTACTTTCAGAATGTTTGTCTTACTCATAAGTAAGTAATATATTTATTCATCTAAGTTTATATTGGTGTTTACGTTTCCCGATGTATTAAATATTAATATCACCAAATGGTGATTTTTAATTTACGTTTCCGAAAGCCTCAAAATGCTTCTCGATGTGTTCGATCCAGTGTAAAAAATTTACTTTGTTTCGTATATGGTTTATAATTTGTTTGTATACAATGATATAGCTATGTACATGAACAAAGAATTGCTGCATTTATTTTGGTATTTGTTTTTATAGTTTCATTTGACTAATTTTGTATATTTAACCCATAAAAATATAAGGTTGTTTTTATATGGGTATAGATGTGTATAATTTTTTTACAAGATGTTCTATATATGTATAACCCGAACATGTATCAACATTTCGTAAGTTGTATTTTATATTTCATGGTTTGTAGTGCATGTAACAAATGTGATAATTGGTAAATTTCATGTGCAGAGCAAAAGTGGTTTATCCTGTCGGACATTATTGGCTTGCAAAAGAAAACATTCTTCTCAATCGTAGTAAATCATACATGGGATGATACTTGACCCGACCCGACATTATGTACACAAGAACTTTGTTTTTTAACGTGCACAACTAATTCTTATAATTCGTTTGCTTTTAATTAATCTAACCAACAAAAGGGTAATGAAAATGTAACTCGTGATTTTGAAATGTATTTGTACATTGTAAGTGATTTTATCTATGCTTTGGGAAAGTGAATGCTAAGGTTTGAATTTACTTACATTGTTTTTCCCTTTTGAAACATAAAGGTAGTTGGGTTTTAGGGTTTAACCTTCAGTTCTTCCGTTCCTCGATCTGGTGAGATTTTAGCCATTGCTTGTACACAATTTTGCATACTCATAGAATGATGTACTACTTAGCAACATATGAAGTACTTTGAAAACCATTTTTTTTTATTGTTCATATTATATTGGATTTCAACATATGAATGAGGATTCTCTTTTTAATGCATAAGAAACCTGTTGAATTCTTTTGAGGAATTGTATGGAGATTGTAAAGAATCATCTATAAATGTATAGTTATTTAAGACCTTTGTAGTATTTAATGAAATAAAACAAATTCCAATTGTCTTTTGAACAGTTTTTCATGACTTTGGTTTTTGTTTATAAAACACATTTTACTGGGTAGGTTTTGCTTTAGCAATTCGATATTATGGATTATCATTAAAAGAATGAAAGACCATATCTAATGTCACTGTTTGGATGCATGTTGATTTCTATATATTGTGATGTAATTTGTATTCATTGTGTATTTGCAATCTGGACAATTGTAACTTTGATACTTGATTATGCCGATTGTTGCGATGTATCTAGTAAATGCATTATACTAAACGAGGTTGGATTAATGCATGATAAATGATCTTCCTATATAAAATGACTTCTTTTTTTCTACAAGGCTGAAGAATAAGATGTTCACAAATGTGCATTAATTTCTTAACCAGTTTATTATGCGTCTCTCCTGGATAAATGCGTTTCTTTTATTTCTATGGTCTTTGCTTCTTTGAGTGACAATAAAATTATGTTGTCATTCATACATCAAATGATGAAGTCACTTACTAGTTTTCGTGATTTAATTTTTTTATTGAAATATTGTTGGTAATATTTAGGGTGTTTATTATAATGTATGTTGTAAATGCCCCGAACCATACTAATGCATGACATACTGAAAGTTGTTAGAAAAAGTTTTCTATAACATTAGCTCATTGAAAACATATGCCTCCGAGCCATACTAATGCTTCGTTTTCTATAACATTAGCTCATAAGATAGAAAAAAGTTTGTATTTTTGGCAGAAAAAAGACGCTTAGTTTATAGAACTCACAAAGCATATGCACTTGGATTGGTTTTCGCAACGAATAGTATTGAAGTCACGAGGAATCTGCACTCAAACTAGTTTTCGTGACGAATTGCTCATTTTGTATATTCGGGGAAAAATAACATTGTTAGTAAAATTCGTAAGGGATTACACCGGACTTGTGATGAATTTGCACAATTCATCGTGAAAAATTGCTCTTTCCCCGACATTGGAAATTTCATCTCGATCATTTGTCCGGACATTCGACTGATCATTTATTTTGATACTTGAGTATTCTACTGTATTATTTGAACTTCATTTACTCTATTGTAAAGCTTTGTTCTCCCAAGATCATACACATACAATGTAAGTCAAATTTCGTAATTCTATCGTCTCTAATCAACTCAACTAAAATAGGAAGCTAATTAAAAGAATAATAAACTTGACTGATCATATATATCCTAAAATATTTTCTAACAAGATCAGATTCATTCATTGTTTCACGAAAAAGAACACATAACATGACCATAAACTAACAAGGTACAAGGTACAAGGTACAAGGTACAAGGTACAAGGTACAAGGTCCAAGGTCCAAGGTCCAAGGTACAAGGTACAAGGTACAAGGTACAAGGTACAAGGCAAGAAATCAAACAATTCGACCCCGAACGAACGATTAACCCTTCCTTGAAAACCATTGATTACCAAAGGCAACAAACAAATGTTGATTGCTCGGTTTCTCGAATTCAGGCAAACTACAAAGCACCATCTCAAACTTCAAAATGAAAACACCATATACCCATATGTTGGTTGAAACAGAGCCGTTCATGTTTCAAACACCCCGAATAGTGATTTGAATCCTGAACTTATCAGCCGTCGAGGCGGAAGCTACAATCTGCTGTTTGTATCTATCACTAACACACTCACCTATCATGCACCAGCTCCCTTGTATCATGTTGATTGCATTTCTATAAGAAGTAATCTGGAGGTGGCTTTTTGGATGGTGGTCCTCTTGCTTCCTGTGTGTGAAACAAATACATTACATTATCTCACAGAGAATTCGAGATGCCTACATGGCGTATCGAAAAAGGTTTGTGTCAATGCTTAACCGCATACGGATATGAAAATGAAAGAAAACATAAAAGCATCACCTGTGGAGCAGCTTCGAATACACGGAATTGCTTCTCCAAGTTTTCATTGAGTTCGAGGATGGCAGCCACATTTCCACATCTGGAGTAATGCAAAAAGTCAATAAGAGATTGAAGGCTTAAGTTTAAAAGAGAAAAATGCCTTCTTCTTGCCTATAGCAGTAATTTGGAGCTGACCAGACTGTAACTATCTTTTGATTAAACATCCATTTATAGCCTTCCATTACCAACTGATGAGCACGACATATGTAATCAATATTATTCGAGTGATTAAATGTAGACACAACGCTGTCTCCAAAAAGGAACCCTGCACCACGTGGACTCAGACCCCAACCATCAATGTCTTCCGGATCTGACCAGAGGAGATCACACATAGCACCCTCATGTGGAACTTCTTGCTTTCTGTCGATTATTCGGATCTGGAATCCAGTGAAGAGTAAACAACCAAAATGAGATATGTGTATACAGAAGAACCCTCAAAAAATAGTATTAAGACCTGGTCCAATGTGTCAATTACAGGGGACAAACCACCATGAACACAAAAGATCTTATTGTCAATGAGAGCTGATAAACTGCAGGAGAGGAATCCAAAAATTGGAGCATAAATCAAAGAAAAGTGGTTGTATTTTATTAAGCTACATAAAGATCTGGTGAAACTAAAGTATCAACCACATCCAAATATCTTGCCTCAAGAATTCTAGCGCAATAAAAAAAAAGGTGAAGCTTTTGCTCAAAATATCACTCCAGAAATCACCTCATGTAATCAAAAACTTCAGTACAATATCTCCAAACATTCATAGAGCCGTATTTTCGAAGGCACTCATCATAGAAACCATATACCTAGAAAGAACAATGATGATTTTTAGCAATAATTCAACCTCAAAAATTGGAAAAAAACATTTTTTTAAAAATAATGAACCTGCGTTATTTGCCGGCTCTCATGGTTCCCCCTAATGAGAGTTATTCTATCAGGATATCTGACCTGCAAATCATCAAATTAGATGTCATTGACCATATAAATGAAAAAATATGCTCATAATTTGGCATTTATTCTGAAAATGTTGAAAATAACGATACAAAATTACTACTGAATTTCAGAAGAAATCTAAACCTTGAGAGCAAGAAGAAGCAGAAATGTCTCTACTGAGTAAAATCCTCGGTCAACAAAATCTCCAAGAAACAGATAATTTGTTTGTGGACAGTTGCCCCCTACCCTAAAAAGTTCTTTCATGTCATAGAACTGCCCATGTATATCTCCGCAAATCTGCATCAAATTGCAAATAAATAAATGGCTTTCTTTCATGAATTTTTTACAGCTTTCCTTTAGTTGGCAACTCCAAGTGCTATATATACAGTCTTAAAAATAAAATAAACAAGTATTCATACAACAAACTACAGGAGTTCCTTCAAATTTTCGCCAAACATAAAAACTTCAATTTCCACGAATGAATACAGTATATGAAATAACAGCTGAGTGTGAAAAAAGAGAAAATTCGTATTATTCTCCAAGTACTCACAGTAACTGGAGAATCAACTCGCTGAACATTACTCTCCTCAACCATGATTTCCATTGCCTTAAGACATAAACCCTTGACCTCTGATTCCTTGAGCGCTTCGCATCTCTTCAGCTGCTCAATTTGTCTATCAAGGTCCGACATCCCTTCAGCTCCTACTTCGAGCCAATTACCGAATGAATTCACAATCCCGCATCAATCTCTTCAGATCGTAACAAGCTTCAACTGCATCTCGCAGTTACGGAGAATTTGACCACTACCAACACCTTGTCACGAACAGAACTAATACCCTTTCTTTGAGTGTTGATAATGCAGGGGCAAATGAAGAAATCAGGAACGAAGACGGATCAATGAATCAAGCAAAGGAACTGGACCCAACTAATTTAGCAAGCAGGCTTGGCCCAAATGATGAAGAAGGCCCAAATGATGAAGAAGGTCCAATAGAACAAGTAATGAAATCATGTCCAATTAATGAAGACGACATAGAACATCAACCCNCTAGTAGTACGTAATGTCGAGAAAATATCCGGGAATATTCTTTACCAATTCATTGCCTCCAAATTATTAGGAGATAGCCAAAAATATCGCCTTAGGTCGCCAACGAACTTTCCGAGTGCCAAATTACGAAAATACCCCTGGCCTCATTTTCGACCGAAATCATCCAAAACAGCTCAAAACACCATCAGAATCCTCATACGTACGCCCGGGATGTCCAAATTATGAGATTTCCCCCGAAATCACATCGCTCAATAAATATAATAGAAAATCAAAAATATCATTTAGCCACGTCAGACGAGCCCCGGGGGTATCATAATTACATAAATAACCTCGGGTAATATCACCACATATGCCCTGTTCCTGGGTAGTTATGTGTATATAGTGGCTTTTATTCTATTGCCATAAGCAGGGCATAGCCCCAACTTTAGAAAGTTTTTTCAGTTTGTTCTTAATCGGGTCCCGAAGGGGTAGGAGGTTATTAGGGGACTATAGGTTATATTACATAGGAATCTGCACCGCAGAGTGTGCTATAGTGGATAAGGAGGACTCCCTTTAAGAATGGGAGTCCTGTTATGTATGGATAACGGTCCCAAAGGAGGACTTGTTGAAGGTGTGGTCTATTATTACCCACCCACACATAGGTAGGTTGGAGCCAATAAGGTTCAATCCCTTCTCGCTACGACACCGCTAATACCTTATCGATATTTCCCCCTTCCGAAGCGCGCCTTAGGCGGATAGACATTCTTTAGGAGAGTACGTTAGTGGAGATTGGGGTAGCGGGTAGGACTGGAGCCAAAGCCCCGAAAGGGGTGTTCTCTAGTTCTGATTCGTCCGAAGGATCGGGTATGGAATGAGTTAATATTAAGTTCACATATTCTGATCCTTATGAATTTCTTTTGTAGGTTCGACAGAGACGATGCCTAGCTCACGATACAAGCGTATGGTAGCAGCCTCGGCCCGTCCCACTGAAGACCAGCAGGGGACAACAAACAACGTAGGGCCTTCGGAATCCACAATCGGAGGCACGCTCACTTTGCGCTGCACAGGGGAGCCCTCTAGTGGCAAGGGATCGTACTGCGGGTGATAGGAGACGTGGAGGAGGTGATAACGGCCATAGTTTGCTCTATGAGCTTGGCTAGTTTACACCGAATAGGGAATTGCTCCCGCATCAGTCCTAACGTAATGATTTTATTGCTGCAGGGAGCCGTTCCAATGGAGAGGGTTCTTCCTAGCCGAATCTTGAGGTGAACGTTTCCCTACCACTGGTCCCTTGGGTAAAGGGAAGAGGGTGGCTAAAGCTGAATCCCCGAAGAAGCTGAAAAGGCTTAAGAAGATTGGGGGAGCTTCGGTCCCAGCCCCGAGTAAGGGGATAATTTTGAAGGACCATGTCTCGAGCCCTAAGACAAACTCTTATTGGGAGATTGCCTTGGACCTGCTAGACAGGGTTACGAAAGGGAAGAAACTGGCATCCTGGAGGAGCGCCTTTTTGGAAGACTTCCACTTATACGGGAAGCAGAACCCGGACAACGTTCAGCCAGACATTTCAGGGGAAGAAATCATTGAGGCCTTCCTCGACCTTGCAACAAGGGTAGGTTTCTTATTTCAAAAGACCCGAAGGTTTAGATTCTAAAATTACCTTTTTGTGTACATGTTGAGGAAGGGTTTTACTGCCGCAGTCAACGTCCACAAGAATCAAGGTGAACTTTCGGTCTCCCAAGCAGTCCAAGACCAACTTGCCTTGGCCAAAAGGCAAGTTGAAATAAAACATGGAGAGCTGGTATCGATTCGGGAGGAGTGGGATCGGCTGAATAATGAATTGCTAGGAGCGGGGACGCAAGTCTCCCTCCTAGAGAATCAAATCTCTAAGCTCGACAAAAAGTACAAAGTAGCTCAGGAGGAAGCAGATTCCGCAAAGTCTCGGGTCGCGGAATTGGAGGCCAAGCTATGGGAAAAGGATGAGGAGATGCGCCAAGTCCAAGCTCGGGCCCAGGAGAAGAGAAAAAAATTAAACGAACTTCTTCTTCGGGCCCAAGAAGAAAAGGCCAGCTTGGAAGAAGATCTTGCTTAGGCCCGTACCATAGCAGAGAGTTCGGTCCAGGAAGCTATTCTCGGGTTAGCCCGGTCCCCGTTGTTATTTGATTTGGCAGATAACATCCATGGGAATTATATTGCTAATTACCTCAGTTATATGCGAGACCAGGTTACGAAGCAGTTCGGGATTTCCTCTATTGACGAGAGGTGGAAGCAGATCGATTCTTTGGAGAATGATGGGGACTTCAAGGCAATTCCTTCTTTGGAAGAGCCCGTTTTGGAAGACGATCCCTTCTTCCCCTTTTTCAAAGAGATGGAAATGGCAGTCAACCAGAAGGTCGCAGATCTGGAAGAAGAGCTGAAGCAGCTTGTTGCCTGGACCGAACCGAAGGAAAGTGAGGGTGAGGATAAGGAAGAGGGGCAGATAGGCTAGGAAAATTTCCAACTTGTACCCCTATTTTTTATTCTTTATTCTCAATTAAATAACCAGTTCTTCCTTCTACATTTTCTCCTTTTAGAGTTAGAATAGGATTAAACATAACTGAGTTCGGATATATTATAAATGATTAAGCTTGTTGGATGTAAGCTCTTTCATTCTTAATTTTTTCTAAATATAAGATCGGCGTTGTTCGATATGCATAAGCTCTACGATCCCCGATTTTACCTTAGGTTGAGGTTTGGATGGGGTTAATTACTTTGGATTTTGAGATGTACGAAAGGACCACTCTTATTCCATCCTAGGGAACATGATCACATTGGAACAGCGTTGTCTTGGTTCATTATTAGTCCCATTACAAGCTTCGCCGAGCCCTTGTTCTATAAAAGTCTCGTGCCAGGCTTCGATCAAGCTTCGGCTCTACATAAGTCCCAAGTCAGGCTTAAGCTTGTGCTTTGGTTGACTAATTCCAACTATTGTTCGTTCTTTCCACATCAGATTACAAGAGTCGAAGGGCTATTTCCGAAGAGTAAAGGCCGTCTAAGGGGATGTTTAGTTCGTAGTGAGTTTTGGGAGTTTTGCGATCCATCCTCAATACTAGGCAAACGCAGAAGAATCTGACTCGTCAGAGCTGTCACTGCCACTTGGGAGCCTTATAGATGAATTGCTACGGTCACCAGTCCAGACTCATCTAAAAGATCCGACTTCAAGATCGGTCAATCATCTAATTAGAAATAGTTTATATTATACCCATTTGTATCATGTCTACGTTTAGAAGAATATGTTTTTCGCTTGGAATTGTCATTAATAATCAAATATTTACAAGAAATACTGCCTTAAATTCATGATGTTCTAAGTTCTGGGGATCTCGTCACCAACTAGTCTTTCCAATTTGTAAGCCCAATCTTCCAATTTCTTCAGGATTCAATAGGGTCCTTCCCAATTTCTATCCAACTTTCCGACGTTCCTCTGAACCCTTATGTTTCTAAGGACGAGGTAGCCTTCAGAGAACTCCCTTGGTAGGGCCCGTTTCTTAGGAGCCGCTCCATAATTCGCTGGTAGGAACACATTCGCGCGTAAATCGCATTTCTCTTTTCTTAGATTATCTCGAGGTCCAATAATCTTCTTTCGCCATTCATATGCTCATCATACTGAGTTATTCGAGGCGATCAGATGGCTACCTCTACCGGGCTAACCGTTTCGGTCCCATAAACAAGTGAGAATGGGGGGATTCAAGAGTCGTGGAGCGAGGTGTAGTTCTGTAAGCCCATAAAACCTCGTAGATATGTTCGGGTCATTTCCCCCCTATATTTTCCAACTCAGTTTTCAATCCCTTCAGGATAACTTTGTTAGATACTTATGTGAGTCTATTAGTTTGGGGATGAGTTAGTGATGAGAAATGTTGGGTAATACCCCGAAGCGGCTAATGATGTTTCTCCATTAGAAGTGTTTACAACCTTCTGATATAATGGCCACCGCTTCTGCTTGGATCTACTTAGTATAATATTCTACTACCACTATACAAATCTTCCGTTGCCCTACTAATCGAGGGAACGGTCAAAGGATATCAATTCTCCATCTGTCAAATGGATAGGGTAGCGGGGTCACCAATAAGGGAACCCCTGGCAGTTGTGGTATCGGAGCATGATATTGGCATACAGCACAACGTTTGGTATAGTTCTTGGCATCTTTGAGTAATGTTGGCCAAAAAACATCCGCACTTACTGCGATGATATAAAGATCAAGCCCCTGAGTGTATATCGCATATCCCTTCATGAACTTAAATCATGACAGCCTTAGCTTCAATAGGGGACAAGCATCGCAAAAGCGGTCCCTCGAAACTCTTTTTGAACAATCGCCTGTCACTCAAGAAGTATTTTTTAGCCCGGAATTCAATTTTTCTGGCCTCTGATGTGTTCTCAGGAAGATAACCATTAGTCATATATTTGATGAAGGGGTCCATCAACGTGGGTTCCCGAGGACACTCAATAGCATCAATATTTAAACCTTAAAGTTCATGGCATAAAGCCCCGATTTCTTCGACTGATTGTTCAGTCACCGATATCTCGACCGAAGGTCGGTCTTGGATATGGACCGATATAGTGCCCGGTCCTATATTAGATATACATGCGGCCATTCTGGCCAGCGCGTCAGTGACCTTATTCTGTTATCGTGGCACATGATCAAGTGAAAATTAGTTGAACTTCTTAGATAATTCCATGACTTTTGCATGATACAACTTCATCATGGTCTCATGTGTGTCGAATCTTCCCGCAAACTGTTCCACCACTAACTTGGAATCTGAGAACATTCGTACTTTAGCAACACCCATCTTTCGGGCTAGGGTCATTCCAAATAACACTGCCTCATACTCCACCATGTTATTAGTTCCTAAGAATAAGAACTTAACTGCAGAATAAATAATATCACCTTGTAGCTTAGTGAGGGTAATGCACACTCCATTCCATCTGAAGGTTGATCCATCCGCATAAATGATCCACCGATCGTCCTTTTGGTTTAAAAATATAGTTGATCGGGTCATTTCGACCACAAAGTCAGCAAGAATCTGAGCTTTGATCGCCGTTTGGGGAACGAATTCCATATACATGGAGCTTATCTTGATTGCCCACTTAGTTAGTCTCTCACTCAGAACTGCCTGATTCAACACTGCTTTCATAGGCTGAACAGTATAAACGTAAACCATCCGGCCATCAAAATAATGTCTTAGCTTAGATATAGCCTTCTTCAACGCCATCATGAATTTTTCTAGTGTAGTGTATTAGTTTAGGCCGATACCAAGGAGTGACTCACGTAATAAGCAGGTCTGTGAACGTCATCCCTAATGGTAACTAGAGCCGCACTTACTGCGACTTCCGATACAGCTAGATATAATCCCAATGGTTAATCACTGCTTGGACTCACTATCACAGGGGGAGTGCTCAAATGAGTTTTCAATTTTGAGAAGGTCCGATCACATTCTATGGTCCAGTCCAGACGACTTGCTTTCCTTATTACTCTAAGAAAAATAAGGCCCGACCTGTTGATCTAGAAATAAATCTGCTCAAAGGAACTAGACGACTAGTCAGCCATTGAAATTCTCTTTTATTTCTAGGAGGTTGCATGTCAATGATGGTCTCAACCTTCTCATGATTAACTTCTATACCTTTCTCAGAAACATTATATCCCAAGAACTTTCCACTTCGGATCCCGAAGCAGCACTTGTTCGGATTTAATTTAAGCTTATATTTGTGGCATACTTCAAAACAACGAGAGAAATAAGAAATATGGTCTTCGTCATTCATGGATTTAACAATCATATCGTCAACATACACTTCCATCATATGGCCTATCAGATCTACAAAGATTTTGTTGACCAACCTCTAGTATGTTGCTCCGGCGTTTTTCAAGCCAAACAACATAACCAAATATCAATAAACGCCATTTTCGGTCAAGAAGGCCGACCTCTTCTGATCTTCTTCAGCGAGGAAGATCTGATAGTACCCGGAGTAAGCATCCATAGTACTCATCATCGTGTTGTTAGCCACAGCGTTCACCAAACAGTCAATATGTGGCAGGGAGAATGGATCGGACTCACAACTCTTATTGACGTCGGTGAAATCAATGTACATTCTCCACTTCCCGTCTGCCTTGGAGACTACCACCAGGTTTGCAACCCATTCAGCATAGTGGATCTCTCTGATAAACCCGGACCGTAGCAATTTATTTACCTCTGCCCGGATGACTTCAATTTTTTCAGGAGAATTACGTCTCCTCTTTTGCGTGATAAGCTTCGTTCCAGGCTCGGTATTGATCCGATGTTCACTCTCGGATCTGTCAATCCCCGAAACATCGTCCACATAAATATGTCCACATGGCTTCTCAGCAAGCGGACTAGCTCTTCTTAAAAAGATGTGCCCCGATGCAAGTAGCTTGGTTGAATCACCTTCAACCAAGTTGAGCAACTTGAACCGAATGCGTTCCATAGCCTTTCTCGGGTGCGGTGGCTCTTCCAGCAAATCCACCCAGACTCTTTTAATGGGTGACAACGTTAGACACGAGCTCATGTAGCACTGTCTTTCTACGATTTGATCCCCTTTAACAGATATTATTCCATTCGCGAGGGGAACTTGAGCATCATGTGATAAGTAGAAGGGACCGCTTCAAACTTACTGAGTCTGGTCCGTCCAATAATGGAGTTATAAGCCATGTCGACTTCCACGACAATGAATTCCAGGGTCTCAGTTCGGTCCTTGAATTGATCTACCAGAGTGATCGGGAACAGAATCTTGCCGCACGGGATGACACTCCTATGGTTGAATGCCCAGATGGTGATATTAGCAATAGGGAGATCATAACCAGTAGCTTCCAACAATTCAGCTACTTCGCGCTTCATCAGATTGCACGAAGCCCCGGTATCCACCAAGATCCTGTGGACCCGATGATTTTTAATGATCCCCGTGATGATAATAGGATCATCACACGGGTCAGCAACTCCTTCCCGGTCAACAGCGTGAAGGTAATAGAGTCTTCGTAAGAGGAAGATCGTTCAGCGGCATCATACTTAACCAACGCTACAGATTCATAACTTTCTACAAAATTCCCGCGCAATGCTCTCTTCCGGTCCCGACCAATTCATTGATGCGAATTCCAACGGAGATAAAGTAAATATCTCCGGCCACAGTATGCTCGAGTGGAACAGCCTCGTTTTGTAGAGGTTGTGCTTCCACTAGAGCGAGGGGAGGAGGAGGATTTTCCTGTCTCCCTCTTTCATTTTGCGGGGTTCGGCCACCTCGACCCCAGAAAAGGCTTTTTCAGCCCTGGCCACGGTTCTCTCGACCGTGCTAGCCTCTTTTTTGTTCTTGCTGAGGAGATCTTCGGTCCTCCACCTTGTCATTATAATTTCAGGGATGCCCCCTATTATCCCTGCCTCACAGCCTCTGAAGATCGTCACCTTGACGGCCTCTACGGGTAGATTTTACTCGTTTGCCCCTATGATCATTCTGATCGGGCTTTTCCTTATTCATTGTCTCTATTGTCTCATGCAGTAACACGCATTTCAACGTCGGGTGATCGCGGTTATGATGCAACTCACAATACACCCACTTCTCTTCCCACTTCGGGGGAGCGTTCTTCTCAGTTACAGCCTCTACTTCTTGGGACTGCTTCTTAGGTTACGAAACCCTATGATCACCTGCTGGCTCAGAGTTCCCCGCAGGCTTCCTGTAGTTCGGTCCTAATGCCTCATCCACCTTAATATATTTGTTGATCTTTTGGAGAAGCTTACCCAAGGTAGATGGGGGACTGTTCACTAGAATATCCGACAAGCCACATGATCCCAGAACTTTCTATAAAATATCAATCTTATCCCTGAGCTCTAATTTGATACCCCGGGCTGTTTGGTTAAAATCTCCATGAAGGACTGGAGACTCATTTTTGCCGGGATATATTTAAGTTGATATAGTTCCTACCTACTTCGGAGCAGTCCTACATTCGGTTATCGATCGAGCTGGCAAGTTTTTAAACCAGGTTCGGGCGTCGCCTTGCAAACCTGTCACAAAGATACGAAACTTTAGTGAATCCGAGGAGCGAACCATTCCAATCTGTAATTCAAAATCCGCGACGTTATCAATGGGATCTCCATCGCCTCTAAATGTTGGCAACCCCTCAGGGTTGCGATAGTGTCGATCTGGGACTACCGCCTAGATTTATTGAGAGAAATGGAGCATCAAATATCCCAAAGCGGCTGAGACACCGCTAGATTGCTGGGATGACGTCTGGGCAGCATGCAAATTGTGCCACCAGTCATCATCCTTACTCCGCTTAATCGGGGCCTCCGTGGCCCTGTGGAACAAATTGGAATTCCGTCCAAGATCGGGCACAAAATCCCTCCGCGTGCACAGAGTCTCCAACTCTTTGATGAGCTCATTTATACGTTGTTGCATGAGTTCCTAATCAGTCCCAGGAACGGGAGTTGGAGCTCTGGTTAGAGGAGGCGGAGTAGATTGATATCTTGGCCTCCTCATGGTTACACTGTGCCTGATAATCTCCTCTTCATCGGAGTAGCGTGCCTCAAGGTCACAATCGTACCCTCTGTTTGTAGGAACATGGCTTGTTACGGTCGGTGGTTCTGTTCCACTTCTTTCCGAAGTAATCTCCAGTACCACCTTCCGGATAACAGCCTCTAGGTCCGGCAAAGAGAAAGCAGGGGCAGGAAGGTTGCTAGGAAGCACGTCACTATCATTCGTCGAATTTCCAGTCGCCATGCCTCTGCTTGTCCTTTCCCATGGAGAAACCTCGAGTGGGAATTAGTAAATCGTCCCCACGGAAGGCGCCAAACTGTTGTAGTCAAAAGACCGGGGATACCAATAGTCGGTCGGTTCGTAATAAACTAACTCGTTTTTGATTTATTTAAATTAGGGAGACGATTATGAATGGATAAAACAGTAAAGGACACACCGATATTAACGTCGAAAACCCTTCGGAGAAGTGAAAAAAACACCTGACAAAGAGCTAGAAATTCTCTTAGCGGATATATTGAATAAACCGTTCATGATACAAACAGATGAGGCTAAAAGAAGATGACTAAGGCCATAAGAAGACGTGAGAAAGAAAATCGGCAGGGTAAAAGCCTATTTCGCGTGTCCAAAATTTCCTTTCGAGCTTGTCATTTAGCCTTGTATTTATAGATGGGAAGGCGCATGTGAATTACGCTCTGTGACCGCCTCTAACAATGTCGTTTTGACATGCTGGATAACGTGGCAAGGCCCGAAGTTCAAACATCGTGAGTAGGCCCAAAGCGTGGAACAAATGGATGTGCCCTGAGCTCAGAACACCTGAGATGTAACTGTTTGGACCCATCAAATGGTCAGCCCCCGGGTGTCTTGGTTACGCATAACTCCATCTTCGGTTCTACGACATAAATGGGTCTTCGTCTCTTGTCGTCTGGACTGGCCCAATATGACTGGATTCCATCCAATGCGGGGTACCCGGTCCCGGAGCCCTCATCAGGGTGTATTCTGAATTGCATCATAATCACTATTACCCAACGCTGAAGTGCCGGCTACTGCAGGAGACAGTAGCTGTAATAGCCGAGAAAAAGGTACAATGAAACAAATAGTAGGGAACGTAGCGGTAAAGTCTAGACGAGAGATAATGAGGGATACGGGAACGAAAGAACGTAAAAGGAAACGAAAAATAGAAAAGTAAGGAAAAGATATAAAGGGGGTCAAAAGCAAAAGAATGAGGGGTTAAAGTGTGAATTAGAAAAGTTAGGATGTCTATAAATAGGGGTGAGAAGGCCCAAAAACGAGTTAATCATCATTAAGACACGAAAGTTTGAAAATTGCCGCGAAGAAGGAAATTGTCACGAAAATTTTGAAGGACAAAAATTATCGCGAAAAAATACGAAGGGTAAATTGTCGCGGAAATTTGGAAGGCAAAAATTGTCGCGGAAATTTTGAAGGGCAAAATTGTCGCGGAAAATTACGAAGAGTAAAATTATCGCGGATTTTCAGTAAGGCATAAATTATCGCGGATTTTGATCCCAATGTATTATTATCGCGGATTTCAGGGCAGAGGTGGAATTGTCGCGGAAATACTAAGTTTGAGTGTTTTCATTCCGTCCCGAAGTCGGATCGTGGGAGGAAAAAGGACACGTAAGGTCTACGGTAATCACATAGTTAACAATGAGATAATAACGTCAGAATTCGAATAACTAAGACCGATTACGAAATGCAGGGGAAGCACGGGAAGATTATAACAGGCTAAAGCAAACGGTAAGCGGAGTGAACACAATATAGTAAGAGAAGGTTCAGACTGAGGGAATGGGATTGGGTTAATAAGGAAGAAAGAAAGGATACGAACGAACGAGATAAAAGATAATAAGACTCGGGGTGAGGAAGGATGGATCGTCCGACCGAACCCGGCATCGTGCNCAAACTGTTGTAGTCAAAAGACCGGGGATACCAATAGTCGGTCGGTTCGTAATAAACTAACTCGTTTTTGATTTATTTAAATTAGGGAGACGATTATGAATGGATAAAACAGTAAAGGACACACCGATATTAACGTCGAAAACCCTTCAGCGAAGTGAAAAAAACACCTAACAAAGAGCTAGAAATTCTCTTAGCGGATATATTGAATAAACCGTTCATGATACAAACAGATGAGGCTAAAAGAAGATGACTAAGGCCATAAGAAGACGTGAGAAAGAAAATCGGCAGGGTAAAAGCCTATTTCGCGTGTCCAAAATTTCCTTTCGAGCTTGTCATTTAGCCTTGTATTTATAGATGGGAAGGCGCATGTGAATTACGCTATGTGACCGCCTCTAATAAGGTCTTTTTGACATGCTGGATAACTTGGCGAGGCCCGAAGTTCAAACATCGTGAGTAGGCCCAGATCGTGGAACAAATGGATGTGCCCGGAGCTCGGAACACCTGAGATGTAACTGTTTGGACCCATCAAATGGTCAGCCCCCGGGTGTCTTGGTTACGCATAACTCCATCTTCGGTTCTACGACATAAATGGGTCTTCAGACCGGTTATTTCAAATGGGGCAAGTTAAAGATCTTAAGCCGTGCAGGTTCGTCTCTTGTTGTCTGGGCTGGCCCAATATGACTGGATTCCATCCAATACGGGGTACCCGGTCCCGGAGCCCTCATCAGGGTGTATTCTGAATTGCATCATAATCACTATTACCCAACGCTGAAGTGCCGGCTACTGCAAGAGACAGTAGCGGCGATGACCAAGGAAAAGCCTGATCATAGTGATTTTAAAGGCAAGTGAGTTGATTCTCCCCGTAGGGGCCGTCAAGGTGACCGTGGGGCAGGGATAATCGGGAAAATTCTTGAAATTATAATGACCGAGCGAAGGACCGAATGTCCCCTCCGCATGAACATGAAAGGAGCCCGCATGGTCGAGAGAACTGTGGGTAGGTCCGGAGAAGACGCTTCCGGGGTCGATGTTGCCGAACCCCACAGAATGAAGGAAGGAGAAGGAGAATACTACTCATCCCCCCGTTGAGTGGAGGCACATCCTCCGTAGAATGAGGCTGCCCCATAGGAGCGTACTATGGCCGGATATATTTAATGTTGGGAGCTCCCCGTCTTGATCTCCCCATTGCAAACATCACCCTCTGGGCATTCGACTAGAGGAGCGTCATTCCGTGCTGGAAAATCTTATTCCCTATTACTTTGGGAGATCAACTCAAGGACCAAACGGAAACTCTTGAGTTCATTGTCGTGGAAGTCAACTTGGCTTACTACTCCATTATATTACGGACCGGACTTAGTAAGTTTGAGGCGGTCCCTTCTACTTTTCACATGATGCTTAAGTGCTCCTCCGCTAATGGAGTTATATCTGTAAAGGGGATCAGACCGTAGCAAGACACTGCTACATGAGCTCGTGCCGAACATTGGCACCAATTAAAAGAGCCCGAGTGGTTTTGCTAGAAGAGCCAATGTACCCGAGGCAGGCTATGGAACCCATCGAGTTCAAACTGATCAACTTGGTTGATGGGAATTCAACCAAGACTACTCGCATCGGGGCACATCTGACCCAATCTTTTGAAGAAGAACTGGTCCACCTGCTGAGAAGCCACGTGGACGTATTTGCTTGGACCCCAGACGATGTTCCGAGGATTGACCGATCCGAAAGTGAACACTGGATCAACACGGCGCCCGGAGCGAAACATATTAGGCAATAGAGGAGACACTACTATTATGAGAAAATTGAAGTCATCCTGGCTGAAGTGAACAAATCGCTGCGGTCCGAATTTATCAGAGATATCCATTACAATGAATGGGTTGCAAACCCGGTGGTGGTCTCCAATGCAGACGGGAAGTGGAGAATGTGCATCGATTTCTCCGATGTCAACAAGAGTTGTGAATCAAATCTGATTCCAGTGCCACATATTGACCGTTTGGTGGACGATGTTGCTGGCAGCACGATGATGAGTACTATGGATGCTTACTCTGGGTACCATCAGATCTTCCTTACTAAAGAAGATCAAAAAAAGTCAGCCTTCATGACCGAAGATGACGTGTATTGCTATGTAGTTATGTGTTTTGTCTTAAAGAATGTCGGAGCAACATACTAGAGGTTTGTCAATAAAATCTTTAGAGATCTGATAGGCCATATGATGGAAGTGTATGTTGATGATATGATTGTCAAATCCATGAACGATGAAAACCATATTTCTTATTTGTCTCGCTTTTTCGAAGTATGCCGCAAATATAAGCTCAAACTAAATCCGAACAAGTGCTGCTTCGAGATCTGAAGCTGAAATTTCTTAGGATACTACGTTTCTGAGAAAGGTATAGAGGTTAACCCTAAAAAGGTTCATGCCATTATTGACATGCAACCTCAGAGAAATAAAAGAGAATTCCAAAGGCTGACGGGTCGACTAGCTGCGTTGAGCAGATTTATTTCTAGATATATGGATCGGGCCTTACCCTTCTTCAGATTATTAAGGAACACAAGTCATTTGGATTGGACCAAAGAATGTGATCGGGCTTTCTCAGAGTTAAAAACACATTTGAGCACTCCTCCTATGATGGTGAGTCCAAACAGCGATGAACCTTTGGGATTATACTTAACTGTATCTTATGTCACAGAAAGTGCAGCTCTGGTTACCATTAGAGATTATATTCATAAACTCGTCTGTTACGTGAGCCACTCCTTGCTATCGGTAGAGACCAGATACACTAACTTGGAAAAATTCATGATGGCGCTGAAGAAAGCTCTATCTAAGTTTAAGCATTATTTTGAAGGTCGAATGGTCTATGTTTATACTAATCAGCCTCTGAAAGCAGTTCTGAATCAGGTAGATCTTAACGAGAGATTATCTAAGTGGGCCATTAAGATCAGCTCCATGTATCTGGAATTCGTACCCCGAAAGGCGATCAAAGCTCAAGTTCTTGCTGACTTCGTGTTTGAGATGACTCAATCAACCATATTCTTAAACCGGGAGAATGATCGATTGATCATTTATGTTGATGGATCAATCTTCGTAGGAAAAGGGGCGGGCATTACCCTAAGTACATTATAAGGTGATGTTATTCATTCCTCAGTTAAATTCTTATTCTCATGAAATAATCACATGGTGGAGTATAGGCCGTATTATTTGGAATGACCCTGGCCCGAAGGATGGGAGTCGCTAAAGTGCGAATGTTCTCGGATTCCAAGCTAGTCATGGAACAATTTGTAGGAAGATTCGATACAAATGAGCCTATGATGAAGTTGTATCATACCAAAGTCCTGGAATTATACAAAATTTCAGCGAATTTTAACTTGATCACGTGCCGCGAGAACAGAATGTTGCTGACGCACTGGCCAGATTAGCCGCAAGCATGCCGAATATAGGACTGGGCACTATATCGGTCCACATCCAAGACCAAACTTCGGTCGAGATTTCTGTGACCGAACAATCAGTTGAGGAAATCGGGGTGCTATGCCATGAACTTCAAGGCTTGAACATTTATGCTACTGAATCTCATATGTAACCCACATGAATGGACCCATTTATCAAATATATGACTGATAGCCTTCTTTCTGAGAACACATCAGAGGCCAGAAAAATTGAGTTCCGAGCTAAAAGATATGTTTTTAGCAATAGACGATTATTTAAAAAGAGTTTCAAGGGACTTCTCTTGCGATGTTTGTCTTCTATTGAGGCCGAAGCTGTCATGATTTATGTTCTTGAAGAAATATGTGGTATTCACTCAATGGCTTGATCCCTATATCATCGCGTTATGAGATCCGGATATTTTTTGCCAACATTGCTTGAAGATGCCAAGAAGTATTCCAGACACTGCGTTGTTTGTCAATATCATGCTCCGGTCATGCAAACTACCAGGGGCTCCCCTATCGGTGACCCCACTCCTCTGTCTGTTTGACATATGGGGAATTGATATTCTAGGACCGTTCTCTTGATCAGTAGAGCAACGGAAGTTCTGCATTGTGGCAGTTGAACATTATACTAAGTGGATCAAAGCAGAAGCGGTGGCCATAATTTCAGAGAAAGTTGTAAAACATTTCTTATGGAGAAACATGGTAAACCGTTTCGGGGTACCCCGAGCTTTGGTATCAGACAACGGGCTCCAATTTCACAGAAAGGCCGTTCGGGATTTCTGTATTAAGTTGGGCATTATCCAACATTTCTCATCAGTGACTCATCCCCAGACCAATGGACTCACGGAGGTATCTAGCAAAGTCATCCGGAAGAGATTGAAAACTAATTTGGAAGATCTGGGGGGAAAATGACCCGAACATATCTATGAGGTTTTATGGACCTATAGAAATACACCTCGCTCCACGACCCTTGAATCTCCATTCTCACTGGTATACGGGTACGAAGCGGTTAGTCCAGTAGAGGTGGCCATCCGATCTCTTCGAATAACTCAATATGAAGAGCACATGAATGGCGAAAGAAGATTATTGGACCTCGAGATAATAGAAAAAAGAGAATTGTGATTTACGCGCAAATGTGTTCTTATCAGTGAACTATGGAACGGACCCATAACAAACGGGTCCTACCAAGGGAGATCTCTAAAGACGACCTCGTCCTTAGAAATATAAGGGTTAAGAGGAACGTCGGAAAGTTAGACATAAATTGGGAAGGACCCTATCGAATTCTAAAGAAATTGGAAGCTGGAGCTTACAATTGGAAACTTTAAATGGTGACGAGATCCCTCGAACTTGGAACATCATGAATCTAAGGCTGTATTTCTTGTAAACCGAATATTAATGACAATTCCAAACCAAAAATATTTTCCTCTAAACATAGATAGAATACAAATTTGAATAATATAAACTACTTTAGCTAGGTGATTGACCGATCCCGAAGTCGGATCTTTTGGACGAGTCCCATCTAGTCACTCAAAAGTGGCAGTGACCGCTCTGATGAGTCAAATGCTCATGTTCTTGTTGAGTACTGAGGATGGATTGCAAAACTCATTGAACTCATTACGAACTAAAGATCCCCTTCGACGGACTTCACCCTTCGGAAACAACCCTTTTGCTCATGTAATCTACTACGAGAAGAATGAATAAAGGTTAAAATTAGTCAAATCAAAGCCCAAACTCAAGCTTGACTTGGGACTTATGTAGAACCGGAGCTTGATCGAAGCCTGACACGGGACTTGTATAGAATCGGGGCTCGGCCGAAACTTGTCATGAGACTCATAAAGAACCGGGGCTACTCCGTTCTAATATTATCGTGATCCCAAGGACGGAATCAGAGCGGTCCTCACATACATCTGAAAATCCAAAGTAATTAACCTCAGCCAAACCTCAACCTAAGTCAAAATCGGGGACCGAAGAGCTTATGCTTATCGAATAACCCCGATCTTATACTTAGCAAAAAATAAGAATGAAAGAGATTACATCCAACAAGCTTAATCATTTATATTGAACCCGAACTTAGTTCTTTTTAACCATACTCTAAGTCTGAAAAGAGAAAATGAAGAAGGGAGAACTAGTCATTTCATTGAGAATAAAGGAATAAAAACAGGAGTACAACAATATGGAAGGTCATTCTAGCCTATCTGCCCCTCTTCCTTATCCTCATTCTCATTTTCCTTTGGTCCTGTCATGGCTGTAAGCTCCTTCAGCTCTTCTTCTTGATCAAAAACCTTCTGGTTGACTGCCCTTTCCATTTCATGAAAAAGGGCGAAGAATGGATAGTCCTCCAAAACAGGTTCTTCCAAATGAGGAATCACCTGAAAGTCTCCATCCTTCTCTAAAGGATCGATCAGCTTCCAACTCTCATCAGTGAGGAAAAGCATGAACTGCTTCTTAACATGATCCCACATGTTGCTCAGTGACTTTACAATATAGGTCCCGTGGATGCTATCTGCCAAAGCAAATAACAGCGAGGACCAGGCGAATCCTGGAACAGCCTCTCGGATCGAACTCTCTGCTGCGGTACGGGCCTGAGCGAGATCTTCTTCCAAGCTCACCTTTTCTTTCTGGGCCCGAAAGAGAAGTTTGTTCTGTTTATTTCTTTTCTCATGGGCCCGAATTTGACTTGGCCAATCTCGTCATCCTACTTCCTTACCTTCCCGTCCAACTCCGCGATCTGGGAATTGGCGGAGTCCACTTCTGTCTGAGTTGCTTTGTACTTCCCGTCCAACTCAGAAACTTGAGTTTCTAGGAGGCAAACTTGCGTTCCCGCTCCTAGCAACTCGTTGTTAGCCTGTCCCTCTCCTCCCGAATCGACACCAGCTCTCCTTGTTTTATTTCAACTTGCCTTTTGGCCAATACATGTTGATCTTGGACTGCTTGGGGGACCGACTGGTCACTTCGGTTCTTATGAACGGTGATCGAGGCCACAAAACCCTTCCACAACATCTGCACAGAACTGAGTGTAAAAATCTAAACCTTTGTGTTTTCTGAAGCAAAACTTACCTTTGTTGCAAGGTCGATGAATGCCTCAACCATTACTTCCCCTGACATGTCTGACTGAACATTGTCAAGGTTTTGCTTCCCGTAAAGCCTGAAGTCTTCCTAAAAGATGATCCTCCAGGATGCCATGTTCTTCCCTTTCTTCACCCTGTCCATCAGGTCCCAAGGCTAACTCCAAATCGGAGTTTGTCTTGGGACCCGAGTCAGGGCCCTTCAAAACTATCCCCTTGCTCGGGGCAAGGACCGGAGCTTCCCCCACTTTCCTAAGCCTCTTGAGCTTCTTCGGGGCTTCAGCGTCAGCCACCCTTTTCCCCCTACCCAACGGAAAAGGTGGCAGGGAGACATTCTCTTCGAGGTTCGGGCTCGGGAGATCCTTCTCTGCCTAAACCGCTCCCTACAGCAACAAGTTCACTACGTTAAGACTGATAAGGGAGCAATTCCAGATTTGGTATAGACTGGCTAAGCTCATAGAGAGAATTTTAGCCGTTATCACCTCCTCCACCTCTCATATCACTAGTAGAGCAGACCCCTTGCCACTAGAGGGCTCCCGTCTGTAGCATAGAGTCCGAGTTCCTACACAAGTATAGCTGATTGGGAGATTACCCCCCCGACGATGATCCCGAAGGGACCAACGTGCCTCCGGTCGCAGACTCTGATGGTTCTGCATCTTCTACCGCCCTCTGTTGATCCTCGGTGGGGCGGGCCGAGGCTGCTGCCATACATTTGAATCGGGAGCTAGGCATTGTCTCCGTAGAACCTGCAAAATAAGTTTATAAGGATCAAGATATATGTACCTAATAATAACTCACTTCATACCCGATCCTTCGGATTAATCAGAATTGGAGAACACCCCCTTCGGGGCTGGGACTCCAGTCCTACCCGCTAACCCTATCTCTATTAACCTCTTATCCCAAAGTATATATATTCGGTTAATGCGTGCTTTGGGAGGAGGGAACATCGCTAGTGTATTTGTGATGTCCTGACGAGAATGGTTGAACCGGGTTCGGTCCAACCTACCTATGTGTGGGTGGGTAATAATAGGTCACACCCTAAGCAAGCCCTCCTTCAAGACGAACAGTCCCAAAGACCCCGATTTAAATATTAGTTTCTCGACTAATAGCTAACCGACACGTATGTTGCGACACTCATCACTCCTGTCAGGTAATAGAATACGGAAGGACGTAGGTCTGGTTTTTAATATTTAAATAAAAGCAATGCGAAATAACTATTGTACTTTTGAAATTTAAAATCAACGTTTCGAATCCGCTAAGTATAGGTTCGGTCCTAGGGACGCTTGTCATAAATGGTCCGGGTACGGTGCCCTGGATGCCCGATCGAATGACATGCCAAACGCATTCATCGTCATATGATACATCTTGTATCACCTCTGCGATCACAATCAAGCCCGAGAGGCTAGTGATGAGGGTTCCAGGACCGGATACCCCGTATTAGATCAGGCCCAATGATATTGGGCCAGCTTAGATGACAAGAAACGAACGCACAACCCAAGATCCTTAACTTGGCCTATTTGAAATAACCGGCCAGAAGGCCCATTTGTGTTTAAGGACCGAAGATAGATCGAGCGATCCCAACGTGTTCAGCTGGCCCTCAAGTTGGTGAGTTTTAAGGAAAGGACTAACAATAATTGCAAGTATGTATCAAAGGGAACGCTCACACTTCTTATGGATCTTATAATGGCTATTGGTGAGAAATAAGGGAAAAATGATTATCTAGCCCATGCAGTAGTCTATAAATATTAGCTTTTTTCTTAGAGCCAAGGATCCTGACTTCACCTCGAGATCTGATTTTCAGTTTTGGACCTTACCGTATTTTCCAAACGAAATTTTAGGCTATATATGCCCTTCTTTGAGATTTATTCCCTATTTCCTGCAAATTTTTACCCTTATTCATCGTGATGCTGCATTGGTTGAGGGGATTTTCCTCCTTGGCACTTTTTGCCCATTCTTAGGGATTTTCTACGTAAAACTCCTTGCGTATCGCATTCAATTTTCTAGCATATGTTGTCTACACAATAACTATAAATTTAAAATCAGATTCTAATTGATATTTTGTATAGAATTTTGTGACTATTGGTACCCTGTAAAAAGCAACCACAACATTTTTTGAGCCGTCCGTGGGGATGATTTGTAGATATCCATTGAGGATTTTTGCTCTACTAGGATCACGATGCAATGGTTCCTAATACTGATGTTGTCAACGATGTGCATAACAATCCTTTTATTCATGTTCCAGAGGAGGATTTGGACGCTATCATCATACGAGTCTTGATGTAGATGAGGTTGACCGTTCCTTAAAGATCTTGGCAGCCGATTGCCGTTGTTCTAACTCCAAGGGAGGCACCAACTGTGCCTCAAAGGGTTTTTGACGCTGATTTGGGCTATTTTAGTGACATTGAGCCCTAGAGTTTCGATGAAGATGAGATCGACATGCGTAAGATGGTTCGAACATGTGGTATCGTCAGTGTTGAGCTGGAAGCCCATATCCAACCATGAGATATAGCTTAGGCTGAAAGGGATTGGCCTAAGAAGAGAAGTCCAGGTCCAATTTGAGAAATGAATCAAAAATGGATGTAACAATAGGAAAGAGATGAATACGCATGGCAGCTGTTTTTGTCATCTTCCTTCACATTGATCTTTGACACAAGAGTTCAGTTTTGAGAATATTAATGCACCTTGAAGCTCCGGGGAAGCTCTGAGAATCATCCTAGAGACTGCTCATGATTCGAAGGTGGGACTAATCACATGGTTTGCTGAATGTTTGCCTTGGTTTGACTTGTAACTTATGTTGAAACTGTTTTAGTGGATTAGTCAAGGGTTCCTTGGCTCGTGGTTTTCTCCCGGCACTTGGATTCCACGTAAATATTGGTCTCTCATTTGCAGCAAGTGAACGGAACAAACACAGATAAAACTCATAAACTTGCAAGATATCCATTCTGTTGGTTTTTCATTTTACATGAAATGTGATAAAAGATAACAAGTGGTATCAGAGCATTATTTTGATTCCGCTACATTCATTCTAAGACGAATGGATGATACGGTTGTACCAATGATCAAGCTAACATCTAGCAACTACTCAATATGAAAAGTTAAGATGGATGATCTGCTTTCATGTCGAGATGTGTGGACTGTTATTGAATCAAAGGATAAACCAGAGAAGACAGATGCTACGGAATGGAAGATGATGAACAAGAAAGCCGCTGCATACATTAGATCATGGGTAGACATGAGTCTATTTCACCACATAGGCGAAGAGACATAAGAAAAGTCTATGTGGGACAAACTTCAAACAATATGTGAGAAGAAAAATATTCAGAACAAAGTGGGAACTATTAAAAAGCTTGTGAATCTTCGATATGCTGATGTTAATCCTATGGTTGAGCACGTGAATCAGTTTCAAGACATGGTGAATAAACTGAGCATGACAAGCTTGAAGTCGGATGATGAGTTGCAAGCTTTGTTGCTTCTTGGAACACTTCCAGATTCATAGGAGACCTTAGTGGTCAATTTGAGCAATTCAGTGCCTAAATTGTCATTTGTGGTTGTGGTTGAAAGTCTTCTAAATGAATAAGAGTGGAGAAGAGACTCAAACAAGGACAAATGAACATTAGCAGCCACAGAAAGACCAGGCAGAAGTCACAACAATTCTTCTTATAAGAGGCAAATCTAAGCATGAAAAATCTACTGGAAGGCCGAAGTCACCTGCCTCTGGAGCTGAAACTCGAGCCTGCTACCACTATAGAGAGGTAGGAAATCTGAAAAAGAATTGCATACCCTTTAAGAGAGCTTATGAAGTGCATAAGAAAGAAAAGAAGAAAGAACCAGAGGATGCCAACTCGGTTGCAACCACCAACGGTGATGAACTAATTGTTCTATCAACTGAGGAACTAAAAATTTCCCATAATGGAGCACAAGAGTGGATATTTGACACAGCGGCTTCATACCATGCAACTCCTTATAGAAGCTCCTTCAAAATTTATAAAGAATGACACTTTGGTATGGTTAAAATGGGGAATTCGAGCGCGTTTGAAATAATTGGAGTGGGAACCATTGAAATGGTGACAAACACAGGGGTAAAATTGATTCTGAATCAAGTGAGACACATACCAACTCTAAGATTGAATCTGCTTTCTGGAAACATCTTTGATCAAGAGGGATATACAAGCATATGTGGAAGTGGCGACTGGAAATTGGTGAAAGGCTCACTGATAGCTGCAAAATGAAGTCTAGAACGCACTCTATATAGGACTAAAATGGTCACTCAAATGCAATCCACTACAACTGTAGCTTGTGAAACTTCAACACAAATATGGCACCATAGGCTTGCTCACTTAAGAGAAGAAGGAATGAAACATATGATTAAGCAAGAATTAATCCCAAACCACTAGATGGAAGATCAAAAGAATTGTGAGGACTGTTCAAAGAGCAAACAACACAGAGTAGCCTTTAAGATTCCATCAGTTAGAAAATCAGAAGCATTGGAGCTGATAAACAGTGATGTTTGTTGTGAAATGGATGTTGAATCATTTGGAGGGAAGAAGCATTTTGTATCCTTCGTTGATGATGCTACTAGGAAGGCGTGGATTTATCCTATCAGAACGAAGAACGAAGCTTTTACCAAATTTAAAGATTTTTAGCATATGGTAGAGAGGGAGAAACGCAAGAAACTCAAGTGCTTGAGGAGTGATAACGGTGGAGAGTACACATCTCTTGAGTTTGATGCCTATTTTAATGAAAGAGGGATCAAGCATTTAAAAACTGAGCCTGGGACTCCTCAACACAATGGTATTGCAGAAAGATTAAATAGAACATTGTTAGATAAAGTTAGATGTATGATCTCAACCGCTAAGCTACCAAAGAATTTTTGGGGAGAAGCTTTGATTGATGTTGTTATCTCAGGAATCGATCCCCTTCAGCCTCCATTGATTTTAAGACACCAGAAGAGCTATGGAGTGGGAAGAAACCGAAGTTGGAACACTTGAGAGTATTTGGATGCAAAGCAAGTGTATTAATTCCAAAAGATCAAATGAAGAAGTTAGACTCACACTCTCATACCTATATATTCATTGGCTATGGAGAAAATGAGTTTGGATATCGTTTTTGGAATCCAATGGAGAAGAAATTAGTAAGATCAAGAGATGTTGTCTTCTTTGAAAATGAGAATATTTCACATTTGTCAAAGGGAAGTCAGAGGCAAGAAGATTCAGAACCTACAGTCGAGTTGGAAGAATTGTCTAAAGAAAATTCAGAATCTGGAAATCCACAAGATTCATTTTCAGAACCAAGGGAGCAACCAGTTGAGCTTCAGAATGAATCTCAGACTGAGGGAGACACGGATCAGTTGGAGTTGAGAAGATCTAGCAGGGTCAGACATCCTTCCAACAAATATCATGCCACATATTATGTTTTGATTTCAAAACATGGAGAGCCTGAAACTTTTCAATAAGCATTGAATATGAAAGACTCCAGAAAATGGATCAAAGCCATGAATGAGGAACTTTCATCACTTGAGAAGAACCAAACCTATGATATTGTGGAAGCACCACTAGGAAGGAAGATTCTACACAACAAATGGATATTTAAACAGAAGCTTGAAGTGGATGGCAGCATCAGATTCAAAGCTAGGTTTGTTGTGAAAGATTTCGGTCAAAAGAAAGAAATTGATTTTAAAGAAGTATTTGGTCCATTGGTCAAGCTAGTCACTATCAAAGCAGCATTGGCAATTGCAGTACATTTAGAGTTGGAAATAGAACAACTTGATGTCAAAACAGTATTTCTATATTGAGATGTAGAAGAAGAGTTGTACATGTCAACATGAGGGCTTTGTTAAAAAGGGAAAAGAGAACATTATATGTAGATTGAGGATGAGTCTCTATGGACTCAAGCAAGCTTCAAGATAATGGTATTTGAAATTTGATTTGTTCATGAATGAGATTAAATTTGAAAGATCGAAAGAGGATCATTGTGTCTACATGAAAGCTTTCAGCAAGGATAAATTCGTGTTGCTATTGATTTATGTGGATGATATGTTGCTGATAGGTCTTGATTTGCAGCTTATTAAGGACCTGAAGATGAGTTTATCTCAGACTTTCGAAATGAAAGACATGGAACAACAAGCATAGTTTTGGGAATGAGTATAGTGAGAAATAGAGACAACAAGGATATCTTTGTTCACCAACAGAGGTACATTGAGCAATTGTTGAACAAATTTAACATGGAAAATGCTAAGGAAGTGAGCATCCCATTAGGAACTCAATTTAGATTAAGCAGAAGCTCAAGTCCAAAGATATAAAAGGATCATCTCTGATGTACTTGATGGTTTACTCTAGACCTGATATTTCATTTGCTATTGGTGTGTTAAGTAGGTACTTATCAAATCCCAACAAAGATCACTGGGAGGCAGCAAAATGGCTTCTAAGATATTTGAAAGGTACCAAAAACATTGGACTTAAATTCAAGGCTGAAAATGAATTGAGATTGATCAGTTTCTGTGACTCTGACTTTGCTGGAGATTCTGACATGAGAAAATCAACTTCTTGACATGTATGTATACTGGGAGGAGCTGCCATATAGTGGAGTGCAAGGTTACATAAGTGTGTGACATTTTCTACAACCGAATCTTAATATATGGCCATCATTGAGGCTGGTAAAGATATTGTATGGCTTCAAAGATTACTCACGGAGTTAGGAGTAACAGGATTGGAACCTCTGCTCTACTGTGATAATCAGAGTGCACTTGAGTTGTGCAAAATTCCAGTATTTCACTCAAGAACAAAACATGTGGATATTAGATATCATTGGATAAGGGAAGTAATGAACGAAAAATCCTTGGTTCTGATGAATGCCCATACGGAAGACAATCCAGCTGATATGATGACCAAAAGTGTGATAGGAAGGAAACACGAATTCTACTCTCAGGCAGTTGGAGTGAAGCAGATCACTCAGTTGAACAAATGAAACTACAGATAGCTCGATGGTTGGAGAAGGAGATTGTTGGGCTGGTAGCCCATAACCAACCATGAGCTATAGCTTGGGCTGAAAGGGATTGGCCTAAGAAGAGAAGCTGAGGTCCAATTTGAGAAATGAATCAAAAATGAATGTAAAAGTAGGAATGGATGAATATGTAAGGTTGTTGTTTTTGTCATCTTCCTTCATATTGATCTTTGACACAAGAGTTCAGTTTTGAGAAGATTAGTGCACCTTGAAGCTCCGATGAAGCTCTAAGAATCATCCAAGAGGCTGCTCGTGATTCTATGGTAAGACTAATTACATGGTTTGTTGAATGTTTGCCTTGGTTTGGTTTGTAACTTGTGTTGAAACTGTTTTAGTGTATTAGTCAAGGGTTCCTTGGCTCATGGTTTTCTCCCGGCATTCGGGTTCCACGTAAATATTGGTCTTTACATTTGCAGCAAGTGAACGGAACAAACAAAGACAAAACTCATAAAACGGTTTCATAAACTTGCAAGATATCCATTCTGCTGGTTTTCGTTTTAGATGAAATGTGATAAAAGTTAATAGTCAGGCCCCCATTCGTTCGTAGAGAGCCTACCGATGTGGCTAATAATGATATGGACCGAAAAGAACGTTGCATATGACAACTGACCTGTGAATTGTAGGATTTGAGAATGAATCACTCTAGTGATGAATTAGTTAAAGCCTATTAAGTTTGACCGAATAATTTTGGGAGATGATTACTAAAACAATATGGAAAGAGAGCACAAATGAAGTCATGAAATAGAGGATTCAAATCCTTCCTTAAATATTTAATCATGAGTAACTGTTATCTATAAAAATATGCACATTCCTTCCTATAGGACTCATTGCCGTTGGCAATCATTTTTCTTCAATTCAGTATATTTTCCCAATTCAATCTGTTTTCAAGATATATGTCGATGTATATAGATAAATATGTATTGTTTTCAATTGAAGAAGAATCAATCACATTGTACGAATCCTTGTCATCTCAGGCGTCTGGTTGTCTTTCCCCACCCTGTTAAGGTTCTGTCATCCGAACCAGATTCCATATTGTTCAGTTTCTGAATAAGTGGAGTCGAAACAGGGATGATGATGGAAGGGGAAACAGTTTCAACAACAGCCCGTTTCCTTCCTCGCCTGCTGCTGCTGCGACCCGTATTTCGTTTTGTCATTAAGCATCCAAATATCTGAAGATCCTCAGTCATTTCATGCTTCGATAAAGATGTAATACCGGGGAGAATGTCTCGTTGGAAATCCCTCCGTGGACGGCCTCTTCGAGCTTGTCCTCGTCTCAGTCTGCTATTAGAACCAGTCCATGCATTGTCTTCTGTTGGCTTTGGCATGAAATGTTCTTGTGTTGTTTCTACAAGTTGAAGCGTCATGGCCTCAAAATCATCAATTTCCTTCACAAAATGACTTGCAGATCCAGTGCCGTTTTCGGAAGCAGTGACGGCATCTGCAAGCAATGACAGAGATTCCGTCAAGGGATCTTCGGATTGAAGGAAGCCGTCTTCCTTCGTAATTGGCTGGCACATTGAAGACATTACAAGCACAAGTTCAGCTGCTTTTCTTGGATCCATATTCTGCACTTCATTCCCCAATTTTATATCAATTTCCTCAGTTTCATTATATTCCTCGTATTCGGTTACAAATCGTGCCTCGAGATCTATCTCAAGCATTCTCTTGGTACTGCTGGAACCGTTTTGTTCATCATATCGAGCCATCATATCTTCACAATAACCGAAACTAGTGTTCAAGTCGATGTAGTCTCGGATAGGCTGCTCTTCTCCATTTACTTCATCTGGATCGCAGGCTACATTTATATCTATCATTCTAGTTTTCCTTAAGCAACTATCAACTAATGATAGCTCATTTTCATGGCCATGTCTATCTAAAACGACGAACCCCATGATTTTATTCACAGATTTGGTCTCGACAATCTCATTTTCCGATCCAATCTTCGAATCACTGGCTGTCATAGTGTTCTTGCACCATAATTTACTTGGAGATGGCTTAGGTTTAAGCCATGGCAAAACTTTGTTATATTCTTCGGGATCAAACATTTGTATTGCAACATTCAGATCATCAAGAATCACAACATCATCCGAAGGGCTTCTTCGAACTTCTTCGTTTAAGTCGATAGACTTTCGGTCCTGATGACATGATGGCTTTATGATGTTGGAAGCTACATTGTTGAAACTATTAAATTTAGCAAAATTGAATCCAGTTGGCTGCAAGTTGATCGGATTTTCTTTATAACCCGAGGCTGAGCCATGGTAAAATCCATTCGAAATCGATTCACTTGAGTTGGCAAACATTTTAGTGACAAACTGATCTTGGCTCTGAGGCACAGGCTCCAAAACTTGATTTACCACCTCGGCTGAGGTGAGCCGACCAAAGCTGTAACCGGGCTTCACCCAAGACGTCATCGAAGGAGTTTGTGCACTTGGAAAAGAACTTAAGAATGGGAATGCACAAGACTTGTGAGAAGATTCACATGCCAAGTAGCCATTACAGGAGCCAGAGCCATTTGGTCCCTCTTCTTCCTTACCATAGCAACTTGGATGTACAGCGGGAGGCGTACAGACTTGGTTCGGACGAAAATGAGCCAGGGGAGGATATCTATCAAGCTGATTAGTCTGTGTTCTAATCAGCTTACCATTACTCAAATGAGTGCTTTCTTCGGAAAAACCAAAACCAGCAGTATTTGATTTAGCTTTCTGAATCAAGCTTTTGTTCACAGTATTATTTTCAGAGCTGAAATCGAGAATATGAACTGATGGTGCAAAGGATCCTTTAATCCGAACCGGTTCATTAATATCAACCAGTTCACCGGAACCCCTCAAACACGAAGCAGATATAGAAGAAGAACCTGAATAATCAGCAATAAACTTTTTGGTGACATTTTCAGGCTCACTGGTTTCTTTTATATATTCATCAGCTGGAAGTTGAAGATCAAATATTTTCCTCAACTTCGATGGCTTCATGTTTAATGCGGCTGAATCTTCTTTCGAAGTTGAAAATCTCACAGGAGAATTAACAATTTCGGCATTACTACAAAAATCCCTCATTTTGACTTCTTCCATCATGTCCCTTTGGATCTGGTAAAGCCGATGAAGTTCGCACACCTTCAAAAACAAAAAAAAACCATAAACGTTACAATATGTACATTTACGTTGATTAGGAAACACACGCTTAAAAAGAACCTGATTCTTGAAAACAGTTTCATGCTCAAGCATCTTCTGCTTCAAGGCATCCCTTTCATGTTCAGGATGACCATCTCCTAAATTCCTCGGCAAATGTACATTATTATGTTGAACAAACGGTGTCGATTTGTCAGCATAAAAATTTGGCCGACTACTACTGCTCGAATCGTCATTCACGTCTCTCATAGAGTAAGATAAAATCGAGTAGCCTTCACAGTGAACTTCCATACGATGACAATTTACGAAAGAGCAGTGGCTAGTGTCTTATCTAAATACACTTAAAACCTGTTCATAGAGTTCAGTACAGTTCATTTAAAAAGATATAAGCACATCCAAACTGATTTCTAACAACAGAACTTTCAGACAAGCAAGATTTGGAGCATAATTTCCCCTATGAAGCAAAGGAGAAACTCCGAACACCAATATATCGAATTTTAAAACATTCCAGTAGCTACATCAATCTCAAAGATATGAGAACAAAAGCTTAATATAACTAAGAAACAATGAATTTCATCAAGAAGATTCAAATCATCCAAAAGGACCACAAAATTAAGGCAGCATATAATTCAATCGCTGGAATATTAACCCACAGACGCAACACATCATCAAAATCCTGAAAAAACAAGCTTTATTTCTCATTAACAACGTTTTCCATTTTTCTAAATAACACCAAAATCAAATAAAGAAAAGGCTCTAAGGGTGATCAATCAATCATTTTTTAATGAATCAGTACAAATTTTCATGAACATAACTTTACCATCAGCAAAAAAGGGAAAATAAACGCAATTTACCATTAGGAAATATAGAAATATATTTTCTTCTTCTGGGTAAGAGTCAAAGGCAAATAAATCCTTGAAAGAGACTCTAAAAAACAAATAATTACCTCAGACCCGCATCCTGATGGATAAAAATTTTCACACTATTAACCGTGATCAAGGACGAGAAGAAGAGTAAAAGTGATAAAAAATAAAAGGGAAATGATGAAAGAAGCAGAAAGAACAAAAGTAAATATATTTCTAAAAATTGACAATTGAAACAAAGAAGCGATTATGTGAGTGAGTTGGTACCACTGCAGAAGATCAGATCCTCCTTATCAAACTTAACTAGGAATACTTTTTGAAGATTTCATTCTACTGTACCAACAAAATAAACAAAAGGTTGAATAAAGAGAGACTAAGCGCAGAAACAAGTAAAAAATAGGTACAATTTCGAAGATGAATATAAAGAAAGTATAAACCCTATTAATTTCTTACAGTTCTAAGAAAAGAGAAATCCCATATGAAAGAAAACTCTCCACATAAACAAACAAAACAAACCTCCAAGAACAGTGACATAAGAAAACGGTCAAATTCGGCTCCTTTCATTCTCCGATTTCTTACTCAAGAAAAAGAAACGCCACTTTATTTTAAGGATTCCATTATGTAGTAACTATTAACTAATAATAGTAGAAAACCCATTGAAAATGATGGTGTTTGTTAATTCTCTCCATCTTTCTTGCAACTTTGTCCTATATATTAATTAAAATTTAATACAGCAATATAAAACTTCCACCCCACCTATAGATACACAATTACACATACATACACCTCCACCACCACATCATCGTGTCTTCAAGAAAAATCCATTTTAAAAATACTATTAATAAACAATATTGGATAATAATAATGAGAACTGATTGGGTGAAACTAAATCGATATTTCTATTTTTTTTATAAAAATAGGTTTTGTGATATTTAAAAATTATTGGTCATAATTGACAAATCACTATTTACCCATGCTACGAATTTTCTAATAACTACTCTAAAGTTTAAATAGTATTTTTCATACAATTAATTCATGTCCTATGATTTATGGTTAAATTACTAGAATTATTAAAAATTCCGAATTCCAATATTTCAAAATTATAAATCTATATAAATTTTGTTGTATAAAATATAAATATTTAATTCATTTCTACGCAATTTATCATATTTTATTAAAAAGAAACATATAATTTTCATTATTTGATTAATTATATCATGTAACAACTTGAAATCATAGATTAAATTAGCTAATAAATATACTCATAAAATTAACATAAAATTTTATTTACTATATAGATTTATTCTTTGATTTCATTATATTTAAAACATCTAAACGACCTACAATATTCTTGAGAGAATTAATTAACCAAACATAATATTTTTAATTGCAATAATTCTTTAACTAAAAAGAATAATAAAATTGGTGAATTATGTTCCCTCCCGTAATATCTCGTTCATTCACTTATTTCTATCGTATTATTAGTATACTCTACCACAGACTATTTAGGCCGAATATTGTAACAAACAAATATGTTTGTTTTTGTAGGGCAATCCCCATTCGTGAAATGCAACCACGTGTGTGAACATGATTTTTCCTTTTTATAAACTCATAAGCGTGTATGGAATGCGGCCGTGAAAGACATTCCAAGGCTGCTATGATTTGAAAATCTGATTTTGGTACTATAAATTCATACTCACAATTTCTTGAGTGTTGGATACCGATTCAAAAGAGTAGTGAGGTGTTGAATAATATTTAGTGTATCAGATAACGTTTTCTATGATTGATCCTTATAATGCCAAGTGGTTCAATTTTGGTGTAGATCATCGTAAGTTCTCGACACCGTCTGATGGAAATCGCCAAGATGGCTGGAGTAACCGGGGAGATGATGTATACAACATCATCCACAACCTAAGCAGTTTTAATGATGGAGATGTTGGTGATGAGTCTTACGGTCAAAACGCATCAGCTCATAAAGAAAAGTGCATAAACAAGTATAAAGAAATACAATATTAAGTGTCTGGATTTTCGTTAATTTCGATATAGGTGTAGTGACTGATAGTGATGAGAGCTCCGAATATGATCCATACTGAAATCTCGGTGGAAGAAGATAATAAAAAAAAATCTAGACAAAGACGATGTGTCTGAACTAGCCAGAACCGTGAATAGTGGTAGTCGTTTAGTTCGCCGATTACGCCATTGAAGAAATTGACCTAAGGCACATCCATTTAGGATATCCATGGGACACATGTGATAATGCAACACCCAATGAGTAGCATATCCGACTTGATCATCATTTTTTGATTCAATCCAATGGATATGGATCGGAAAATGATGATCCAAAATCGATCCGCAGTAGTGAATTGGTTTGCTGATTGGTTTACGAATCGATTTATGGATATCATAATTTTTATTTTTTATTATAGTTGATCATAAGAATTTGTCACTAATAACCTAAAAGTGTTATTTATATCCAAAACATGACATTTACAAATTATAAAACAACTAGATAACGTATGTTCGAAATTTTCAAACATGAAACATGAATTCAATAGTAGAATAATTAAAACAATAGTATGTAAACAATGAATGATTTTCCTTCAAAGTGCACTAGATCTATACAATATAAACACAATTCACTTGGATATTCGTAATCACAACCTTGAAAAATAAAATCAATCATAAGAAAGTTATTATAAGAAAGAATGCATTTCTGTATAAAGGATTTTAACTTTTCAAAATTTGCAAAAAAAGAATTATAATAACATTATATAAGAAACTCTAAATTTAAAAGACTAGGTCGACAATATAATACAAGATTCCGAATACATATGGATTTAAGTAATTCAATGTAATACAAATAGTTCAATCAGAAAGTTTAATATACAAAAAATTATCGAAACTAGGGACACTTCGATGTGACGTGCCATTGCTCGAGGCTTCATGTGAACCTCGACGCATAGGTGGTCGCTCACTAGGAGTGAAGGATTTTGAGAGATGATATAAAGGATATGCCACTCAGTTTGCCCAATAATACGACGGTGGATATGGATATAGGTAAGAGTACGGAAGATACGATGGGGGTGGATAAGACAAACCCGAAGCAAGAAATGGAGGCTATGTATGATGCGTATGTTCGAGAGGGGGTGGCCATCATTTTGGCAGGAAATCCACTTATGAGTGGTGAGAACCGATACTAGGAGATGTGTACTGGGGCATAGGGAAATACCTGTACACATGCGAGAAAATAGTAGCTCCCAAATCTCGTAGTAGGTGTGAAACCTTTATGTTGTCCGACAACTAGGAATGATTTCCTCCAACCGATGCTCTCTCCTGCCCTCACGGTCATATGCAACACTATGTGTACCATATATACCAAGTGAAATATGCTTATTTGGTGACTTTCACGTCTTATTGTTCGTAAGACACCCATATAAACTGCAAAAAACATTAGGTAACATATCACATTTAATTCTAGGTGTGAAATCTTATCTCGTCTACCAATGGAATCCAATGCATCCCTAATTACTACAACGTTGTTCTTGTGTTCGTGCGGTTCAAACGCCCCTAAAACATTCTAAACAAAAGTGGGTTAATTTTTAATGCTACCAATTAGTTGTCAATTAAAAATTGACTAATATGCCCTCCATCCAAAAACTGAATATTTGGGTCATACACCTCATTCGCATATCTTCCCTTCAACATCGGGGTGAATGATGGTATGCGAGACCACGCTTATATCTTATAAGATAAAATTGTTCAAACTAGTTAAATTATTAAAATATTGATAACAAATACAATTTGGAATGACGCACCTGCAATAGTCGGAACTCTAGCCCAATGGTCAATCCACTCGAGACCCATTTTCATAACTTGCGATATAAATTAGCGAGTATAGTAGATCTCATACTCAAGGTAGTGAACTCTTTGTCGTGTCTAAATATATTCATCATAATCAACTTAGCTCGATCGCAGTTTGTAACAGGTAGCTTCACTGATACAACGAGCAACAAACATGTTGCACGAGCCAACTGAAGAACTTCATTAGATTCTAACGCTTCCGTCGAACGCTGAGAGAAAAATTCCCCCCCAACTGCCATATCTAAAAATATAGTGTGTAAAGGCAACATATATCCCATTTTTTTCGCTGAGCTTGTATTTGATGGTACTACTCTAGTACTAAATGTGAAATTAAAATAAGCTACTTTGAGATGCGTAAACTAAGACTGTCAGATTTCACATTTAGAGGATGAGAAAATTGACACTTTGAATGTGTCTGTAGCTTTCTCAACTTATAAATGAGTCATAATCTATGTCCCGGGATAAGGTTAAGGGTAGCGAAAAGGGTTTTCTCAACTCTAGTTTTTTTTCATATTTGGCGAGCATCGGGAATAACTAGTGAATTACAAGCTTTCGGTTCGATACACTCGCTCTCTCTTATCTACAATTAATGTGCACTTCCTCGTTTACATTTTACAGCCCTCTTTCAATTTTCGCCTCTCATATCCTAAATCTGCCATTTTTCCGATTTTCTAATTTTTTATCCTAAGTCTTCCGAGTTCCAGTCAAACAACAACGGCGATGGATGGAAGAATGTTCCTATTTTGACCAAGGGACTTGGAGGGCGGATTGTTTCTTTTTTGGGGCGGATTGTTGCTGTTTTAAACAAGGATGACCAAGTTCGCGGATTGTTCTTGTTCCTAGCTTTCCGACTGGAATAGGGACAGTGAATCCTTGTCCCCGGAGAAAAAAGTCGTAGAGGTAAATTCGTAGATTAATTTACATATCTTATTAAGTGAAATAGAGAACATTATGATGTCATTATTAATTTCAATTATTAATTGAAATTAAATAATATAAAGTTTTTTGAAATAGAGAATATTTAAGAATTATTTCGAAATCTAGAATAATATTAGTATTTGAAATTAAAAATTAAGGTTACTATTAGTTTTTTGGAAATTGAAAATATTTAACATTATATTCATGGATTTAGGAATTTTCGAAAATATAAAATATATAGTTTAAAATGGAACTAATGATCAGTTATTTTGCAAATGAGAATTAATTAATACAAATGTTAAATTTATTTTTTCGAATCCAATTTAAAATATTTACTAATAATTTAATGAGAGGATAATATTTTTTTGCGCAAAATTGAAAATTTGAAGTTTGTTTGTTACGGTTACTAACGAACACTGTGTCATTAGATAAAAGTGTATTGGTGTTGCAGAATGAACATTGTTCGAATTAAATTTTATAGGGGCTAAACTTAGAGGACAAATTGAGTTTCAAACACTCATACAAGTATATTGGAAACCTGATAATCTCAGGGAAAGTTGGGAGAATCATCAATAGTTGGGGTTTCTACGGAGTATTGAAGACTGTCTATATTCAACTTGATCAGCACTTGCTAACTACCTTGATCGAACGTTGGAGGCCAGAGATGCACACTTGTTTTTTGTATCGGGAGAAGTTTGTTTTTTATTCGTAATACAACTCACGAAACAACGGAAGCAAAAAATACATATATCAAAACCCAATACAATATGATGAATAAAAATTTGATATAGAAATTCAAAATAAATTACCTTTACAAATTTACGATGTCAATCGTAAAATTTATGCTTTCGATCCGACGAAAATTAGATCGAGAAATAGGAAGGCAACGGAAGGAACGGCAACAAAGGAAGGAAACAGAAGTAGCTTTGTCGATGAAACTGATGAGAAAAAATGAAGAAAGTTGGCTGACTATAATGGAGATTTCGACTCATTTGCAAGTTGAGAAATCTAGCGCATGCCATATTTCGCAACTTGCAATTGAGAAAGCTGCATGCACATTCATTTGTCAGATTTCTCAACCTGTAAATGAGAAATCTGACAATCTTGTCAGTTTACTTATATCAAAGTAGCGTATTTGAATTTCTCACTTAGTACTTAAGAAGTAACGTAAATTACAATCTGAACGAAAAAAATGGGGTATATGTTGCCTTTACCCAAAATATGGTACCCAAATAGCCTCGTGATCGGGAGTCCAACCAAAAACAGATGTGCAGAACGTAACTGATATTGTCTGACTTGATTTTCAAGAGAATCAGTAACAATTCTTTTTGGTATGTATTACGAGGTATTTTGTGAAATCGGACTCTTTCAACAATTTGCAATGCTTGGGACCTAGAAAAGAAGGAAAAGTGTCTCAACGCATGAATGATCATAGGTCATTGAAGGGGTTATAACTTTTGACATGCTTTAGTAAGGCAACATTTGCCGTAGATTTGAATTGAGTTTCGCGAGGATTTGCTGCTTGAACATGCTTGCGTGTTTTTGAGTTTGCACCTGTGTGAATTTGCTTATGAAGTCCATGTGGATTTGCTTCTTTGCCTTTGTCAAGTGGATCTGCTCCCTGGATCCACGTGGATTGCTTTGTGGCCTTTGTCTTGCTGTTTTGTATATTGTTTCACGTGGTTTTGTCACATTTGAAGGATTTCATTATTTTGTAGAGTTGTGTATCTTATTTCGCAGGGATTTATATCCTTATTTGCGTTGATTTTCCTATAAACCCTTCACGTGGATTTGCGCTCCCACTTATGTGGTTTTGTCGTATTACGGTTATTGTGTGATTCTAATCATTTTTGGATTGTTTTCCATAGGATTCGGTATAATCCCAAGTTGTATTATACTTACAAACTAATTATAGTTGTAAACCAGGGTAGAGCTTTGTTGTGCTGTGAACGTAAACCCGCACATTGTGAGTCAACCTCGCAAATTGCTTGTGTCACTACTCACAACTTCAACTAATTGAGCTAAAAAAATAAAAATAAATCATTATAGTGATTTATCAAGAACTCGACTAAAACATTTTAAGATTAGATTAGTAACCCACTCAATAATGCTCCAAGTGGTTCGTATGCTAGTAATACCCCTAATAAGTAAACACAAATCATAGAAATATTGAATGGTCACAATACCATCACTAGAAGGTAGAAAAATATGTGGGTCTCTCGCTTTCAATGCTCTAATATGGTGATAGTAGGTGAATATCAAACCTCATGCGAATACACTTTAGAACGTCATAAAATCCGAACTAGATCATGCATGCATTCATTTGGTCATCCAACACTCCCAACTTGCTAAACTCATAATCCTTGTGTTTGAACTAGATTACTAAACTATGTTCTCTTCTCAAAATATCGATACTACTGTAATGATTCTGACGATACAATAATGGTGTGTTAGTAGGTGCACGGGAACGGTAGCGAATTTCTATACCACACAAACACAACTTTAATTAAATAATATATAATTAAATAAATTACATGTCTAATTGCTAGTTAAAAAGTATAACTAAAATTTAAAGTGTAAACAACATTTAAAATCACCTTAAAACCATGCAAAACTAAACCAACTTAACAATAATTGTTCACAAATAAGATGAACAAACAAATCCCACTATTTCTTTTATTATACTAATTGTATAATTTAATTTTTTGTTTCTTCCATAAATGTAATTTCATTAGTCTACATTCAATATCAATGAATACTCAATTTCATTAAATATATTCATACTAAACTCAGTGATTTAACTAAATCCACTATATTCTTCTCTTTGAAAAATAATTTATCAATATAGTTATATTTTTATGTCAATCTACTACAGAAAAATGTGTCATTCGGGAACAGTTGCAAGGTCAGTTATTGGGCGTAGTGGGCCAAAATCTGTCAAAATGGGTTTTACTTGATGGGCCAACATTAAGCTGTTTAAAAAAACTATTGGGCCTTGACCAATTAAAAAAATTGAAACATCTATATTAGGATCACATGAATTAGCTATGTATTTTTTCATTTTATCAAAATATTTTTTTCATATTATATTAATAACTTAATATAATGTTATCTGAAACCAGTTTGAGTCTATCCAATTATTCAATTGGATTAATAAAATAGATTTTCAATCCATTTATGACGATAGTAATAAGCAATCAAGTAGTAAACAATAAATATTACAAAAATCACCTATTTTTATTATTTATATATGATTTATTATCATTATTGTACTTTGTTCATTTAATTTTCAACATGTATAAGTCAATAATTCCCACCATTATTAAAATTTGCACACATTTAATATATGTGGAAGTCATGTTTTCATACGAACTCGTATACCATCGTTTATTAACTAGTATCAAATTTTATGATCGAGTTATTAGTTTTTCATTTTGATTCTAAAATAATAATTAAATATCATTATTTTTCAAAAATTTTAATGTATAAAAAAATTGGTACCGACGTATATCGGTTCAGACAGATACATATGAAAGCCCATTTTTTGTGGTGCATTTTAGTAAAAAAATGAAATAAACAAAATACAATGTTATCACCCTAAGGTTATCTGTAATTTTGTCCGCGTTCAAAAAAAAAATTTGCGGTATAAATATCTTTACACATCATCATTCTCTCATATACATATCATATTCTCTTTCCACTATTAAAATTTATCATTCATTTATTTCTCTTTCATCTACATCATATTCTCTTTCCAAATTTCATTTTATCTTTCCATCTTATCAACTTTATCATTTTATTACATTATTTATCATTAAATATTACATTTCAATTTTAATATTTTTAATTCAATATTATATTAACATTTAAATAAATTAACTAAATAAATTATTTAAAAAAATTACAAATACATTTAAAATTGATCAAGCAAAATTTATTCTACATCATATCATTTTTTAATTGATTGCATGTTCTTCGATCACGAGCATCAATCATACGACGAAGATACGATATATTTTATTTGCTTCGATGTATTTCGTTTTTTTAGCACTTCATTTTTATTATCTCCATTTTAAAACTATTAAATTTAAAATAAAATTACATATTTAAATTCTTAAAAAAAATTAATAATTCTAAATATATAATATTTTTAAATAATTATATATATACATTAAACAATATAATTAAAATAATAAATAATTTTATTTATTAAAAAACCTTATTCTCCGTCGACAAGGGGCGCCCAAACCCTTGCCCACGGAGCGTATTTCTACGCGGAGGCCGATTTGGCGGACATGGTGGCAGACAATAGCGTATTTTCATATGCTCTTGTCCGCCCTTACACATAGCCTTACTAGATTGTGGTCCATGCCGATCACACAAATCACATCATCCATAAGGATTGATCTTTGGATTTTCGCTTAATAAATTATCATACTATGACCCTAACTAGATTGAAAAGTAAAATAATTACAACTCCTAAGGTTATATGGTTTGCGGTTTTTGGGTTTCTTATTTGACAACACACAATGGTGATAGAGGAAAACACACAAAAATAGTACTCGTAATTTAATGATTTTAACAAATTAGGTATTTGGGATTCAAAATTGTTGCAATCCGTCGCTTTCTATATGTTCTTTTTATTGCATGTAATATGTTTTCTTTATTATAGTTTTTATTCTTTTTTCTTATTGGATCAATCGAATAAGTTTTCTTCACAGCACCGTGGTTTTTTCCATTTTCTTTGAGATTTTCTACTTTAAATCGTATTTTCCCCTAATTTTAAGTTGCCCCACAAACAACTCAAAACATAAAAAACCGAATCTTGTGATCAGAATTCGGTGATTTTTGGTACCCTAAAACAAAACATAACTAATAGAAACGATCTCTGGAATACCTTAGTGAAGTTTATTCCTAATTAAGATTACACAAATGACAGGATCATTGTAATGAATGTGATGTACCCACCAACTCTCATGTTGCTATCTCGCTTCAAGATCTCGAAACACTATTTCTTATGAACTCGAATTATTTTCCTTAAAATTTTTTTTTTTTAAAAAGTTAGGATAAAAAGAGTAATATTTTAGGGGATCCCGGACCGGGGGTTGTTTGGGAATTGGGATTATTGGGTAACTATTTTCAAATTATAAGCAAGTATTATAATATTTATTTTTAGATTTGAACTCAAGAGTAACAGTTTGTTGCAGAAAAGTTTGGAGTCTTGTAAGTTGTAATTCATATTCAACGTTTCCTAAGGCTTCTTCCTCGCTCACGCGCTCAGGATCTCAATCTCAATCCTTTCTTTCTCATCATTGGGCTGTAGATTAATGGCTACGTTATTTACTCCACGAAGAAAGCTTCCGATCCAGAAACTGATAAACAGGTTCAAGGAAGCTTATACCTGAATCGGTTGTATTTTGTTCTTTGAATGGGAGACGCGAATTTGCATCCAATTTGTTTATTTCAAGAGGAAGAAGTAGCGTTCGTACGCTGTATTTGATTTTGACTTTTGTGATTCATTCTTTCAGTGTTCACCAAAGGAGGACTCTGTTTTGAATTTGTATCAAGATTTGAGAAAGTGAAGAAATTCGGAAAAGAAACTGTTGTTTTGGAGTGAAATCGAAGTGGGTTTCCTTCGAATTTGGTAATCAGCGCTTAATATTGAAATTTAGTTCAACCCACATTGGAAGTGTGTGGTATTTAAGATGAATTATTTGCGGTGGAGTAGATTGGGATAAGAGATATGGAGAAACTGGCGCCATTGCAGGGGCAGGTGATGCAGAAGACCAGGTTGCAATTTTGGTTTATTCGGGCTTGTTTTGTTATTCTAATATGGGCATGCTTCGCTCAACTGGTGGCAGTCGTGAAACTGTGGCATCCGCGTTTGCTTATTGGATTTCCAGTTTTCACGAAAATCTCCGATCGGGTTGAGAAATCATTGAATTATTCAAATCATGATCATCATATTGTCCGGCCTAGTAAGTGGAATTCAAGATTTCTCATTATTGCATCTTAGATTCGTTGATTTTGGTGTCTTCTTGGTAAAGAAAGCGTAATTGAATTTATTTATTTGATTCTTTCTAAGTCAAATAAGCCACTGATGCTTAAATTGACCAGAAAATATAGAGAAAAGGGCAAGAAATTGCATTTTGGTTACGTGATGCTGATTTTTTCAATTGAAATAACATAGCTTTGTTGAAGGAGAACTGTGATTGTTACTATTGGTAATGTAGATTTTAGCTTTTCTTCACTTTATCTGATATTTGCATCTTAATCGGTGTTTTTGCTTATGTAGTAATTAATATCTATGAATTTCAGTACAAATAATATATGGGTTGGGAAATCATATGCAAAACAAGTTCAATATTGCGATTATGAACTCTTTTCCCTTTTGTTTGAACTTTCTTATATCAGGTGCAACCAGTGCAAGTCTTTTAGTAATATTTCCATAGGCTTGATTGATGTGCCTCAATGTGTAGGACAGTATTTTCATTGTTGACTTGATCTTAAATTTCAGGAAATTACACAAGTAATGGCTTTCTCAAAGTTTCATGCAATGGTGGCTTGAATCAAATGCGCTCTGCGGTTAGAAGTTCGGATATCACTGTTCCATAATTCTTTTTTTCTTCTTAATCTAACATTTCAATTTGTGGTTTCAGATATGTGACATGGTGACCATTGCACGGCTTTTAAATCTTACATTAGTTGTCCCCGAACTTGATAAGCAAACATTCTGGGCTGATCATAGGTACTATAATCTGACAATGAGCTTCTCACATTCATGTGTCTGTCATTTCTGCTACTAAAAAATTGTTTCGTTTAATTTCAGCAACTTTGAGGACGTTTTTGATATCGATCATTTTATAAATTCATTAAGAGATGAAGTTCTAATAATCAAGAAGTTGCCGAAGAGTATAATAAGCCTGGAAGATTCCCATCAGCTACACGAAATGCCTCCTATTAGTTGGTCAAATGAGCAATACTATTTGCAAAAGGTGATACTCAATGCAACGATGCTGTAGTAGATATTCACAATGTACTGCTATTAGGCTGAAATGATTCTTAAATGGCCTTTCTTATCATTTTCAATACATCCTGCAGATTCTTCCTCTATTTGGAAAGTTTAAAGTGATACACTTTAATCGTACAGACTCACGTTTAGCGAATAACGGGATTCCCATAGAACTTCAGAGGCTTCGATGTCGAGTCAATTTTCAGGCCTTAAAGTTCACACCAATGATTGAGGCTCTAGGAGAGAAGTTGATACGTATTCTTCAACATAAGGGATCCTATTTAGCTCTCCATTTAAGATATGAGATGGACATGCTAGCTTTCTCTGGTTGCACTCATGGCTGTTCTGAACACGAAGCAGAGGAGCTTAAAAAACTTCGGTAATGGATCGAAACAATTCAATATATACAGTTGATATGCATTTTCTTGAATATCCTTCTCACTAGTTTGCCGTGGCACACAATATGTTCTACTACTTTTCGATCGATCGGCTTTTCGTTTTAAAGTTGATCATTGGTGTTAGATTGTTATCTTTTGATTCCTGTCTTATAAAGGTATGCATTTCCTTGGTGGAGGGAAAAAGAGATCAATTCGGTAGAGAAGAGATCCCATGGTTTATGTCCTCTTACACCTGAAGAGACTGCTTTGATTTTGCATGCTTTGGGTTTCAACAAAACTACGCAGATTTACATCGCATCCGGTGAGATCTACGGTGGTGAAAGTAGGCTTGCAGCTCTTAAATCCAGGTTTCCAAATATTGTGAGTCATAAATCATCATTGTTCAATGACATGCTTTTGAATTCTCTTAACCGCGGATTCATATTTCATACATGTAATGTAATGATCAGGTGAAGAAGGAAACGCTTCTGGATCGAAAAGAACTTCGACAGTTCAAGAATCACTCTTTTCAGATGGCTGCTTTGGATTTCATTGTCTCAGTTGCCAGCAATGTTTTCATCCCGACTTATGACGGTAACATGGCAAGAGTTGTCGAAGGTCATCGCAGGTACTGCAGATATATGAATGCATTCGTTTTAACTAGGTAAAGTTGTCCCTGAATGCTTGTTTACAGGTATAATGGACACAAAACAACGTATCAACTGAATCGAAAAAAGCTCGTAGAACTTGTGGATTTGCATCGCAATGGAAATCTGTCGTGGGACGAGTTTTCTGCTGCTGTGAAGGCAGCCCACGAGAGACGAAAGGGACAACCGAGAGTTCGACATTTTATCTCACAGAAGCCAAAGGAAGAAGATTATTTCTACTCAAATCCTGTTGAATGCATGTGCCACCATAATTCAGGTTGTCTGAACAATGACAATAACACAACCATCCACCAAAAACGATAAGATTTGCTCAGACTCTTGGTTTGACTAATCCGGTTGCCGATGGAATATGCCACAGTATAAGGTTTTGAAGATTGTGAAATCGAAGAATAAGAGGAGCTGAGACATGTTCCTTAGCTTTGTTCATAAATTAATTGAAATGTTTGTGGAAAAGAATTAATTTGGGAAATTAAATTTTTTTTTCTATGTTTTATTTTCTTATTTTCTAATCATAATATCTATTGTATATGTTATTGTTCATTTTTTGGTATTAATAGTCACTCGATTCTGAGACGATTAATATCTTACATAATTACATTTTTATATTTTATGTTGTGGAGACAACTTAAATCAAAAGGCATATCCAAGACATATATTTTTACGTGGAAAACTCCAAAATGAAGAGGAATAAATCGTGGTGCCGGAACAATGGTGATGGAAATCCTCTAATCGGGTACCACGAGTAGGGTTTGACCCGCAAATTCAATCCACAATGATCCAAGATTTAACCCAATGATGCAGCCCATCCAAAACTGAAATGGATGAGGTCAGACCCAAGAGATAGTTCGGCTGCTGAATGTGATATGTGTTGGATCGGTCCATTGTGACGCTAGAACTGTCCCGACACATCAATGATCCTACAATATAAGGAAGTTGACGATATTCATGGAAATATAACATTTTATGTAAAGTTTACTACTTTGGTAAATCTAACAACGGATGGGGCAAGATACGAGAAAAGAAAGAGAAGGAGATGAGCTTAACGAAATCTTAAAAATTACAACCCCTCTAATGGAGGAAAGAGAGGTGGTACTCACAATAAACGTACTCACAATGTTTCCAACTTAATTATCAACACACTTGAATTATTTCAAATTAATCAATTCGTACTCTCACGTTAAACTAAACAATGTTTCTCCCCGATAATCTTCAGCTAATTCATCAATAGATGTCTAAGCTAATCTATTTTTGAATAAATATGATACGATACGGTACGTTTTCAACAACTTACATTTCATGCCCGAAATACAACATGCCAACCACGAGGGTCATATTCTTATGTTTTTTCAAAGTTCATATGTATATATGGCATGATTATTAAAGATTGATGGTCATCCTTGCAATTTTTTGATATTTTAGGGGCACGGTAGTATTATTTAAAAAGATGGAATGCCAAAAAATAACAATTTCAAAAACTTTGAGGGTCATAGTTAAACTTAAATGACGCCGTTATATGGGTCAAATATAAACGGTTTCTGTAAGTTCTAGTATCATTCTTGTATTTAGAAAAACTTGAAGAATTAGGCGTGTACATTTTCGCTAAAATAGTGGACTTTATGTGCAATTTTTAAACTAAAAGGACATGATATTTACACAGTCTGTAACTTAAGGGGTCGTGTGCAAACCTCACTCATAAGTATAACCTCCAATTTCTTAAATATAATATCTATCATATTTATTGTAGCTACCATCATATTACAATTGTAAGAAACAAGATCAGAATTCAGAAAATTACAGATTGGATTTGGTAGAACAAATGAGTTTAGACCAAGAAGAAATGATCAATTCTCATTGATAAATAAATTGACGATTACAATGAATTAAATAGATGAAAGAACATAACAACTTTGCTAAAAATTCTATAACAATAACAAAGTAATAGGAACAAAAAAATAGCAACAGATATCGAAAGAGTAAGGATTATCAAGATTTTTTGTACGAAGATTAGTCTACATGATCGATTATGGAAACGTAGATTAATATTCTCATCAATCATGGAAACAATAACTTTCATTTAGTTGTAATCAAATAAACATTCCAAATTTAATATTTGTTTCTTTATTTGATTAGTTTAGTATATATTTAAATAATGTAATACTCATTTATTGAGATTAAGTGAATGATAATCATATTTTTATCTTCTTCCTTATTTCTCTCTATTTTAACATGGTATCGGAGCAAATATATATCACTTCTTCGATTATCTTGATCAATGCTTCCGCGGGACGAGTTTTCTACTGCTGTGAAGTGTCACGACCCGGACCCATGATCGCTCGTTCCGAGTCCAACAGTCGGCAAGGCGCATTCACGCCCGAAGCCTTGTAGAACAAGTTTATTTAAAATCAATAGTACCGGTGCTTTATTTATAACTAAAAGGGGAAAAACGAGGCTTCATTTCCAATACATCGATTGTAAATTATTCAACATAACAAGGAAAAGACTAAAACAACTTAAAGGTTCGACATGACTGCACCGGCCCGTCCTTCCATGGGTAACTTCTTCACTCCGCACGACCACCATCGATCACGAGTTCACTTAAGCCTACATAACATAAACACACATATGAGTTGATAACACAGCAAGACACCAACGATTAACATAACCCTATGCCCATGCCCGTACGAATATTGCGCCCGCGCCGAGCACGGCTCCATGCCCGTGTCCCCGATGATACCTCTGCCATAGTCATGCCATATATCATACCGTACCATGCCCGAGACGTGTCTCGAGTCAACCAATGGTGACTACTCCGCGTCTCATACCACGGTGTCTACAGGTTCGGTCTTAATCGGCTGCACCCTACATCCATATGTTCCCCCTTGGGGTGAACAAGTTTGGCTCCTGCCGTGACCTAGTCACGTTACCACCGGAGATACTCTGGCCAAGGGGTCCAATCCCACTCGTCCTTACACGAGCTCGTCAAAACATAGGTGTCTCGCCCCGGTCGAGGTCTTCTCCACCAATTTCCCATGTCTAACATCGCATCTTGCCATGTCCTCAACAATGTCTTTCATATTTGCGTGTCTTGGTAGTGACTCGGGTTGGTGCCATTAAGCACCAAAATCCGGTCATAACCACTCATCCACACATCTTAGTTGCTCTCACCATACGAGGCCTCCCCATTTCGAGGATTCGAGGGTCAATTTTACTTGTCACGGTTGAACCCTCATTATATCATTATCCTTTCGTGGTTCACGGTAACTCACATGACCTGGTGAGTACTGATTCGCCATCGTAGGGTGAACTCCATCCATCAATTCGCCACCGTTCGCTCCTTTACCGCTTAGCCGAGGCTATCACGCACTTGGTTAGTCACGGCACGACGACCGGGTGCACTATTTCTTTATTTCCCTTAAGGCATCTTGGTCTTTATTCACATTGGGTCGATTCGTTGTTGGCCCGTCCCAATCTCAACCATGATCGGTTGCTTTACTCTTTTCGTACCGAACCTCCATGCCTCCACGGTTCGAAGGTATTACAGTGAAGGCAACCCACGAGAGACGAAAAGGACAACCGAGAGTTCAACATTTTATCTCACATAAGCCAAAGGAAAAAGATTATTTCTACTCAAATCCTATTGAATGCATGTGTCACCATAATTCTCGTTGTCTGAACAATGACAATAACAGACGCATCCAACAACAACGATAACATCTGCTCAGACTCTTGGTTTGACTAATCCGATTGCCGATGGAATAAGCCGTGGTAAAAGGTTTTGAAGATTGTGAAATCGAATAATAAGAGGAGCTGAGACATGTTCCTTGGTTTTGTTCATAAATTAATTGAAATATTTGTGGAAAAGAATTAATTTGGGAAATGAAATATCTTTTTTTATGTTTTTATTTTTTAATAAATAATGTACATCCATGTCTTATATATAAATACAATTTCATATTTTCTAATCATAATATCTATTGTATATGTTATTGTTCATTTTTGGTATTAATAGTCATTGTTCTTAAATACAATTCGGTCCGCGAACCGGAAATTTTAATGGGTCACTGAACCGTTATCAAACCGGTGTTGAAGATGTTATTAATTTTATTTATTTTTATTAAAAATATTATTTATTTTTATTTTTTAAAATAAAATTATAAAAAAATATTATAGCCCATCAATCCGCCTGCCCAATGGACTGGGTGACTGGCCAACCGTCCAGCCCAGACGAACTGGGCTGGGTTTGAAAACACTGCGAATAGACACTCGATTCTGAGACGATTAATGTCTTACAGAATTACATTTTTATATTTTATGTCGTGAAGGCAACTTAAATCAAAAGGTATATCGAAGACACATATTTTTACGTGAAAAACCTAAAATAGAAGAGGAATAAACCACGGTGTCGGGACAAGAGTGATGGAAACCCTCTAACTGGGTACCACGAGGAGTGTTTAGCCACAAGTTTAGTCCATACAGATCCAAGATTCAGCTCAAGGTCGCAATCCATCCAAAATTCAAATGGATGAGGCAAACCTAAGAGAGAGTTTGACTCGTGAAAGTGCTAAGTGTTGGATAGGTTCCTTATGACGATGGAATAGTCCCGACACATCAGTAGGCCCATAATACTTAAGCAAGTTGTTGATATTCATGGCAAGGAGACACTCTAAAGAAAATTTCATACTTTGATGAATCTAATGAAGTGGTGTGACACAAGGAAGGAGAGAGAAGGAGATGAGTTTGGTGGCATCCTAAAAATTTCAACCACTCTAATAGAGTAAGGAGAGCTTATATGACTGCACACGATGGAACCCTAGCCACCCCTTTGTCGCGGAAGTTTATGTCTCGTTACCGTGGTTTTTCTCCCCATTTTTTTTTGGGTTTTCCACTTAAAATCATATTTGTTCTTTTATTTCTTGCTTCCGAGTTGTCACTTAAACAACAAAATCTAAAAACCAGATCTGGATCGTTATTTTGATCATAATTTACAACAAATCTAAAAACCAAGTTGCCGCGGATTGTTGATACTCCCTAAAAGGGAATCACAACAAAGGGGTTCCTAGAAAATGTGCTATAATATCAGTGTAAAAGATATGGTGAATTATATGGCAAATAACAACGGGTAACGGAGGTTTCTACCCCATATTTCAGATTGGAATCGAATTTTATAACAGTACGCAATCCACAAATACGAAATATATTCACCACTGCTAACACCAATTAAATTTGTACACATGTCATACACGTGTAGGGTTGGGTAAATTAGAAAACTGTACGCAATTGAGAAAGCATTTCGTAATTGTTGTGTTCGTTCGTTACCTTCAGCTACCTGGTTCCAGCCGCTACTTCTCCTCACTTCAGCGTCTTTCTCCAGCGTTAACTTTCTCCAACATCGGCTTTCCTCCAACGTTACTTCTCCTCCAACAGCGTTACTTCTCCTCACTTCAACGCCTTCCTCCAACGTTGTTTCTCCTCCAACAACGCTTTTATTTCTCCTCACTTCAGCACCTTCCTCCAACAGCAGCTTCTCCTCCAACAGCGTTGCTTCTCCTCCAACAGCATTGCTTCATCTTTTGGTAAGTGTCAATCTCATTATTTTATTGTTTACGTGTAAATAGTTTTCAAATTTGTGGGGTGTTTTCTCTTATTTCGTATTGTTTGTCCATTCGAAAGAAATGAACTAGTTAGATGTTCCATATATTTGCATAGTTTGATTAAGAGTTTATAAGATTGCTCTCGGCAAAAAAAAGCATGTGGAGAATATTTTTTTACTCCCTAAATTCAGATTAGGAATTTTTTCAATTAGATGTTACATATTTTGCTCTCATTAATTTGCTCCGGTGATTCATGTTATTGATAGTTTGCTCTCGGTATTGGTAATTTGCTCTCGGTGAACTAAGTTTTTTGCTTATTTGTTCTTGATCATGGTTCTTTTAGTACCATATTTACAAAATGTTGGTTCATAAAATTTACGTTTTTTATCGTTCATGTGCATTTAGTAGTTAAGATTTATCGGATATCGGGTTGTTTTGGGTGTATGAATATTTGGTAATTTTTTGTATTTACGTTTATTTTATGTTTTATGGAAATAAATGTTGTTTTATGGTTCATTTGCATTTGGAGATTAAGATTTATTTAATTTCAGATTTCGGGTGTTTGCAATGTTTAGCATTTGTTGGTATCCGGAATCAATCTTCTTTTATGGCTTATGTACATTTAGGGGTTAAGATTTATCGAATTTCGGATTTCGGGTTGGTGTTATGGAATTTGTATTTCTTATTGTTTCAGAATTTGTTGTTTCGGGTACATTTAAAGGTTTCTAATGATCGTTTTAGGTTTATGTGCAATGTCGAACCCCACCATACCACCGATTGATAGGAGTGTATTAGTATTGCAAGACGAACATTGTTCGAGTGCACTTCTACGTGGGATGAATTTGGAGGCTAAGTTGAGTTTTAGACATTCAGAAAAGTTTGTTCGCAAATTGACATTCATCCCAGAGTTGCCAGAGTAATCAATCATTGGGGGTTTTACGGGGTTTTAAAGACATCACGATTACGATTAGATCAACATTTGCTTACATCTTTAATTGAGCGTTGGCGCCCGGAAACTCACACTTTTTTTTTGGTATCGGACGAGGTTAGTTTTATTGTTATGTATTCAAAATATTTTTCTATATTTTTACGTAAGAATATTATTTCTCACCTCGTAGGGTACCGTTACTTTACAAGATGTATCTATGATATGGGGTCTTCATGTTAATGGAACATCAATTATCAGAAAGAGGACTGAACGAACGTCTATTGAGTGGAGCCACTTTATTTTTGATCGATTTGGTTGGAATCCCAAACCCGGAAAGGACATCAGGGGAAATTGCTTCATGATTTCATCATTCGGAAAATACATTCAGAAAAAAGCAAATTCCATCACAGATGCTACATCGGATATTGACATTTATAGGTTAGTAGTTATTGTATTTAAGGATTGATGATTAGGTTTAAACGTTTGCTCTTTTTTTAGTTTTGCACATGCTATCAACGCCATTTTGATTTGTTGTGTAGTGTTCCCGGACAATAAGGACTACCAAGCTAAACTAATGTTGTTGGACCTACTGACTGATGATGAAGAAGTCACACAGTTGAGCTGGGGGTCAGCAGTGCTCGCGTATCTCTATCGCAATCTTTTTTAGGGATGCAAGATCGAGGCTTCTTCTGTTGGTGGTCCAATGCGATTGCTCTTGGTACGCCGATAATTTGTTTAGATATTTTTATTTAAATCTTAAGTTATTATACAATATGTTTTAGATATGGGCGTATAGCAGAATCTATCAAATTAAGCCGAAGTTTGGTTGTCTTTTGTCTGGAGATAGTTACGACCCTAATTGTCGTATGGTGTATGGTTGGAGGTAGTACATGTTTGACCTTATTTGTTAATTTGAGTTAATATTAAATGTGCATAAGTCAGATAAGTAAGGCGCATAGTGAGAAGTACAGCCCCTGGACATCAGTTGATTGTATGTCATGATGCTTTGGATTTAATGTCACGGGATAGGGTAAGCCATTAATTAATGATATCTTCTATTAATGTATCATCTTATGCATTTGTTTAAATATGTTTAAATGGGTACCGTACGGCCCGAAAAATGAGGCACTGGTGGACGATTGTTGTCGAGCTATTTGGACATACACATGCCCGATCATTTTTTTCTGTGTTGTCGAGCCTCATAGCATCGAGAGAGTCACAAGACAGTTACACATGAGGTCCCAGAGCCCTCATCAAGTACATATGAAAAAGGAACGATTTCTAGCACAATGACGATCGAAGTTACAACTTAGAGGAGATGGTCCATTCCAAGTAATTGCTCGAATAAACAACAATACCTACAAATTGGAACTTCCGGGTGAGTATAATGTTAGTGTCAAGTTCTATATATTTGACTTGTCTCCTTTTCATGATGATTCATATTCGAGGAAGAATCCTTTGGAAGATAGGGAGAATGATGAAACAAACAAAATGGACTCGACTACATATCTGAATCTAATAGAACCACTTTATATTTCAAGTGGACCAATGAAACGTTTAATGAGCAATAAGATGCATGAAACACTCATAAGCATAGGGTGAAGAAATTGGAAGGTAAATGATGAGAATAGAAGAGTCCATCAAGATTATTTTATCTTATTGAGTTTATTTAATTTAGATCTATGTAATTTCTTGAATTTAAAAAATAAATAGGATAAAATTAAGTCTAGAATAATATCTTTTAGGTTTAATTAATTGTTTTTATTACGTCATGCTATAAAAGTATTTAGAACTAGAATTTGAGGACTTATAGATTGATTTATATGAGGGGTTCCTCTTTAGGTTTTTTTAAGAACTTTTCCGAGCTTATCAAGATTTTTCTTGTATCATTCATCCCGTTTGTCACTCCTATATTATGTGAATGTGGCACCATTATCATTCTTTTTATTTGAGTTCAATTTTGTATTTTCTACCGTTTATTCCATTTATGTTGTGGGCTACGTGTTATATAACCTTGGTGCGCGCTTTTTTTGTCGAACCGTTCTGCGACATCCGACCATATCTCATGTGCGGTTGTCGCGAACTGAATGATGCTTTGGATTTCTTTATTCATGACTAATTTCAACTAGTCATTTACCATGGCGTTGCAACGTAGCAAATTTCCTACGTTTTTGCTTAGTGATTTTTGAATCATACCGTCAGACGAATATATATTTGTTATTGCCGTAGAGGGCATTCGCCATGTCCCTTTCCATTCGCCGTAATTGATCATTGATAGTACTTCACTCATGAACAATTGGCCGAGATTGTCCGAGGCGTGCAAGAAGTAAGCCGAATTTGAATCTATTGCCGTTATTGGACATGTCAGCGTTATCAAACTCTGATATCATAAAGACTTTGCGGAAAAAAAATATTTGGAACATTGAACATCTTATTTCAATGATTAAGTATAATAACTATCATATGTATGTTAGACACTATCATTTTATAATATGTACCTAAAATAAACTTTCCATACTAATTTTCAAATGTCAATTATTTTATCATCAAGTATAATTTGCATATTATAATAGAAATTGTAAAATGTATGAAATCTTCCCTCTGCATCACGGGCGTGGGCCGTTCATTAAATTGGGCCTTGGCTACCCATAAATATTAGGGCAACAACCTCATGGATGACTTTTTTTTGCAGACCGCCGAAAAGGAAATTCTTAGAACGGAGAAGACGAGGGTTAGAGCGAGAAAATGGTTCAGCGGTTAACATACAGAAGGCGGCATAGCTATGCCACGAAATCTAATCAGCATCGCATAGTTAAAACCCCTGGTGATGATCAATTTTTTGTTTCTTTTCAGAGAGTTTATCTATATGGTTCTTATTTATCACGCTACTTTTATTGGCTTGAATGTGCGGAAACTAGGTGGAAAGCTTGTGTATCAGACGACGAAGAAGAGGGCGAGTGGTCCAAAGTGTCCGGTTACTGGCAAGAGAATTCAAGGGGTACGATTTCTTGACTTATACAAATGTAGGCTTTTAACTTGATACAGTCTGCTCTGAAATGAAATGTTCAGTAGCCTTGTTTCATTGCTTATGTTTTTTCTTGAATGTTTAAATGAATGTTATTGGAGCTGAATAAGGGTTCATAAGATTGATTTTGTGTGTTTTGTTCTGAAATGTATGTTTGGCATATCTGAAGTAGTTCATCCCACTCCAAAATTCTTCATTTAGAATGCTTTGTTCATGTATTTTTTTTGCAATTTTATAAAGAAAATCATTTTTTCATCTAAGAATATATCCGACCTGAAAAATTGTTTGTTCAAACGAGGGCATAGAAGTAGAGCCTTTTGTCTGTTATGTAAGTTTTATAATTCCCCAAATACTTGTTTGTAATGTTCTCTTGTCCTTGCTAAAACAACTTAAATCTAACTAATTAGATTTGGTTGACATATGTATTGCATTTCATGTTCACAGATTCCTCACTTGAGACCCACAGAATACAAGAGGTCACGATTATCTCGAAACCGTAGAACTGTCAATCGTGCTTATGGTGGCGTTCTTTCAGGTGGTGCAGTACGAGAAAGGTAAGTGTTACTGAATAACTGAATTAATCAAAATACAATGTTTTTAGGAGTTTCTTTTGGTTGGTGATAGGATCATCAGAGCTTTCCTTGTTGAAGAACAGAAGATTGTTAAGAAGGTTCTGAAGATACAGAAAGCCAAGGAAAAGCTGGCTTCCAAAGCCTAAAGTGCTAACCATTTAAGATGTTTTTTGTTACACTTCTTAGCTAATGAATCATTTCCTATCCGCGGTTTTGTTGCGTTGTTGTTTGGATACATTGAGTCTTGTTTTTTGTCTTCCAAAATTTCCCCTTTTTTGTCATCGTTGCACAATTCACTTCAATTTGTTTCGCAGCAAAATCATGCACAACTTGAACGGATTCTGGTTTATTTGAGTTAAATTTAATCATATGGTTTCGGTTCAGGTTCAGGTTGGTATATTGATCGGTATGAAGAGTTTTTTATTTTTCCGGATCGACCTAGAATATCGGGTTTTGACCTAGAAACTTGGTACATATGTTTTAAAACCGCGGTTCAACCCGTCGGTTCGATCGGTTGAACTGCAAACCGTGTAAATCACGGTTCAATCTAAAGGGTAGTAATCTCTAAGTCAAAATTTTCTGTGGCCAAATTTTTAATTTCCATTTCTCTCACTACACTCACGACCTTCTTCTCTAGTGTCTCAAAATCTTTATCAAATTTCGGTGACTCAACTTGCCTCCTCCGGTGTTAAGGAGACTAATAGTCTAACACTATCTCATAATCTCTATCGATAACACCCTCTTCTATTGTCTCCATCCTCACAACAAGTTTTGGAAAAGGTACATTCCTCAAAAAATCTCAAATATTGTGGGTAAAGTTATTTCCTAAATAGTGATGATAAACAATTAACAATCTTTTGGGTAAGCTTCGGTAAAAAAATTTTTGATTATTTTGTTGGACTTTGATTATTTTGGATTAACATGTCTTCCTAATACAGTTGGTGTTGGACTTTGATTATTTTGGATTAATTACTTGTTAATTTGGTTTATGACAAACTAGATAAATGAATTTGATTGAATATATTTCTTTGTTTTGTTTTGTAGTTAACTTATTAATTTGAATATTTTATTGATGAGAAAAGTGACGTTGTTAATGTTATTGTTGAATACTTGAAAGTTGAACCATTCATTTTATGTTAATCTATGATTTAGTTAATATTTGATTATTTCCATTTGAATTCTTATAGGTACATTGAATGGAAAGTAATAGCAATTTTACGGATATTTGCAACTTTGATGTATTATTTAGTTTACTTCATCTAACTTTCTTATGCAATTTTAACTTTCTCCAGTATCATATTTTCAATTTTATTAATTGTTACCTTCAAATTGAATTGGTGATAATATCATTAGTTAATTTAGTTGTAAATTTATCTAAAATAGATTAGTTTCAATATTAATATTTTTTGCGGTTCGTTCCAGTTTGAACAACGGTTCAAACCGGTTCACACTGAACCGAAGCTCCTCCGGTTCAAATATAAGTACCGGTTTAAAAACATAGCATGGTACTTTGCGTTACAAATAGAAATATGCGGTCCGGGCATGACAACCTTGGTTAAATTTGAACATTGAAAAACTGCAGTACATCCGCTGATCAAACACGTAGATGTTCAATCTTTGATTGATAGAATGTTTTTTTATAAGTTCAAATGCAGCAGATATATTTCATAATTGATAATATGGATTTCAATGGGCCTCATTAATTTAGGACCCACATCTAGAAAACTGAAGCCCATTTGGGCCCAGTGATGCTGAGTTATCTGACAGCTCATCTCCACCGAGTAAAAATGTACAACAACCGATGCGCGATGTACCACTAATGTTCCGACACCGACACTGACACCGACAATTGCATTAACTGAGCCGGTACATGACTTCTGGGACCCGCCATTGCTAAATTTAATGAATCATCTGGAGATCCTAAAGAACTTTCTAATCATTTAAATCTACGTGTTTTATCCCATTAATAAATAAAAATTTACATTAACGTTAAATATGAAAATATTATTTTTTTCGAAGGATAAGTAATTAAGAGTTATATTATTAATAATAAATTATGATTTAATAGTATATATTAGTTTAGATTATCTAAAAACTGAAATTAAATATTATATTATATTTTTGTAACATTAATTTGAATTTTTATGTATTAAATATTTTTTTGATTAACGAAGGAGTAGTTTATATTTTAAAGTAGGATGAATATTTGCATTTAAAGAATTATGGGGTGAAATTTAAATATTAGTGGTGTGTGAAGATCTTCTGGAGAGAAAAAAACGGCCAATTGGGGAACTTAAGATTTGGAGAGAATAAAACGGATTACAGATAGATACTTAGAAATCTGTAATCCGGATCTAGATGGTGGGCTATTTGGTGTGATCCGCTCTTTATATGCTCATGTGTGGAACTTTCTTTCCAAAGTCTGAAAAAGAGCAGCTCGCGTTTGCGCTTACGGAAAATTGAGAATTTTTGTTTGTTGTTTCATTGCGAGGTGAATATTGCTTCTTCTTCTTATTTTTTTTTATGCTTGAATTGGGTTTTGAATTTGATGCGGTTTTTTGAAATTTTAGCTTCTGCTTCTTGTTGTTTGAAGGTTAATTCTTTATGCAATTGTAATTTGGGAGGTTTGTTGACTTGAGAGATTTTGATCTTGAAGTTTTGAAAAGCGTAGGATTAAGCAAAGAGTGGCTCAATTTTACTGTTACTTTCATTGCATTGTGATTTCAGCGTTTTATCTTGTTATCACTGAAAATGGATGGATTTGTCCTTTTCTCCCAATGACTTTGTAATTCTCTCTATTTTATGGATTCTTTCGGCTAGGGATTTTATGTGGATGCTGTGAATTTTATTGATTTTCAGGAAGCGATGGCAAACAAGTATCATTCAGCTGAAAGTAGAACAAGGAGATCTACATCGATCTTCATAATAGGGGGTTTATGCTGTTTTTTCTACTTACTTGGAGTATGGCAGAAAAGTGGAGTTGGAAAAGGAGACAGCATTGCACTAGAAGTAACAAAGCATGTAGAGAATTGTAACCTCCCTCACAACCTCAATTTCGAAACGCATCATGGTGGTGAATCTGTGATTGTTGATGATTCCGAATCTAAAATAGTTGTGTACAAGCCATGTGATCCACGGTACACAGATTATACTCCATGCCAAGATCAAAACCGTGCAATGAGATTTTCAAGGGAAAACATGATATACCGTGAGAGACACTGTCCTTCGAAAGAAAGGAAATTGCGTTGTTTAGTTCCTGCTCCGAAAGGTTATGTCACTCCATTTCCATGGCCAAAGAGTCGGGATTATGTCCCTTTTGCCAATGCCCCATACAAGAGCTTAACTGTAGAGAAGGCTATTCAAAATTGGGTTCAATACGAGGGGAATGTGTTTCGGTTTCCCGGTGGAGGAACACAATTTCCTCAGGGTGCTGATAAATACATTGATCAGCTTGCTTCAGTTATTCCAATTGCAGATGGAACAGTGAGGACTGCTCTGGATACTGGTTGTGGGGTATGTTTTCGTCCTTCTGTTGCATCGCATTTTTTTCGAATTTTGCGCATTCATCTATTACATAATGGCATTTGCAATACACCTAAAGATAATAAAAAAAGGCTTTAAAAGAGGAAGGCCTAGATTTTCATCTGTTATACTAAATATTAGGATTTTGGTTTAGGTTGCGAGTTGGGGTGCTTATCTATGGAAAAGGAATGTAATAGCAATGTCATTTGCACCAAGAGATTCACATGAAGCACAGGTTCAATTTGCTCTTGAAAGAGGTGTTCCTGCTGTCATCGGTGTTCTCGGTACAATAAAGATGCCGTATCCATCTTCAGCTTTCGACATGGCTCATTGCTCCCGCTGTCTTATACCTTGGGGTGCAAATGGTATAAAAACTAATCTCATTGAAATCAATAAGCATTTTGAGTTGCTCTTATTTTATTCACAATTTTCAGATGGATTATATTTGAAGGAAGTTGATCGTGTTCTCAGACCTGGTGGTTATTGGGTACTCTCTGGTCCTCCCATCAATTGGAAGACTAATTATGTGGCATGGAAACGCCCGAAAGCCGATCTCGAACAAGAACAAAAGAAGATAGAAGATATTGCTAAACTTCTCTGCTGGGAAAAGATATATGATCATGGTGAAATTGCTGTTTGGCAAAAGTCGAAGGATCTTGATTCATGTCGTTCTGAACAAGAGAAGTCCGGAGTAGAATCATGTCGATCAGAAGATGCATATGATGTTTGGTAAATATTAACTTATATTAGTAACTTGATTCACCTTATTGATGAACATATCTGAACAGGTATAAGAAAATGGAACCATGCGTCACAACTCCGAGTACCGGAGATGGATCGCAGGAACTGAAACCGTTCCCGGAGAGGCTCTATGCGGTTCCACCTAGAATCGCAAGTGGCTCTGTTTCGGGATTTTCGGTCGAGGCTTATTTGGACGAGAACAAGCAATGGAAGAAACATGTTAATGCGTATAGGAAGATCAATAAGCTTATTGACACGGGAAGGTACCGCAACATCATGGATATGAATGCAGGAGTTGGAGGATTTGCGGCTGCTCTTCAATCTCCAAAGCTATGGATTATGAACGTCGTACCAACAATCGCGGAGAAAAGCACCCTCGGTGCTATATACGAACGTGGGCTTATCGGCATTTATCATGACTGGTATACTTCCTGAGTCTCATTTCTTCCCATGACTTGAACTTACCCTTTTCTCGATCAGGTGTGAAGCTTTTTCGACATATCCGAGGACGTATGATCTCATCCATGCGGATGGTGTCTTTACTCTATACAAAGACAGGTACTTGAGCTACAAACACACACTTTTGCAGTGTAAGAATGCTTCATGGTTTTGTATAGGTGCGATTTGGAAGACATTTTGTTGGAGATGGACCGAATACTGAGACCGGAAGGAGCGGTGATTTTCCGGGATGAAGTGGATGTGTTAGTGAAGGTGAAGAAGGTGATAGGAGGCATTAAATGGGATTCAAAACTGATTGATCATGAAGATGGTCCTCTTGTACCACAGAAAATTCTGGTTGCAGTGAAGCAATACTGGGTAGGTAATTCAACTTCTGCTCAATAAAATTTAATTATTCTTGGGACTCCAATGTATTCTTAAGCTTACTGAATCCTTAGCCTATTATATTTATTCCTTTGGGAGTTGCAAAAGAAAATGCATTTAATTCAAAGTGATAATTAACAGTTTGTTTCAACTGAGAGTTGTGCTACAAGGTAAAGAAGAAGGGACACAAGTACCTGGTTTTTTTCCTTCAGGCAAGGTACCGATATAGTCTTCTGTCTGTGTTGTCCCGCTCCAAGAAATCTCGTTCGATCAGTGACTCGATTCGTTTCTTGATCTCACTGGGATTGGCAAGGAAACGAGACTGGAGTTGTTTAGTCACCTCAGCAATGATATTGTTATGATCCAACACTCTCCTGGATTTCATGATTCTAACAATGGCAGCTTCAATCTGAGGCTTTCTATCCTCCTCCACTCTCTGTCGAGTTTCTTGCTTCTCTGGTTCAGATTCCTTTTGCGCAACCACGGTTCCTATTTTAACCTTATGAAGTTTGCTGGTGAACTTGTCGTTCACAGAGAATACATCATCCTCACCAATCTCTTTGCTCATTGGATCTTTTCTCAGCACATTTTTCCCTTTAACACAAGCTAAGGATTGTAGACATCTTTTCAAGTCGGGTGACTGAATTTCCGTGGCTTGCTCGATTTCCCGGTAGCTAAGAAACTCAGCGCTGTTGAACAGCATCAAGACACACATTTGGTAGGTTGAAACATTCAGCTCATATTTCTGACCATTACCAAATGATGCTCTTAAATCAGCAGTCCCCATGTTTGTTTGCCAAGACAATCTCCTACCGGTATGTGTTCCAAGGTAGTGCGAGTGAAACCTCTCGCATGGTACTGACAACTCAGAAGGCAGATTGCATGTAATATTAGACTGAGTAGGCCAAGAACCAGTTGTCAAAACCTGAACAACTAATGTAGGTCCATTTGCTAGTTCAGCACCAAATGCAGCATAAAAACCTTGCATTGTATCCTCAGACGTTTTCATATCTGTAAACATGCCTTCTAATTTTGAAGTGAACTGATAACCACATTCAGTCTTAAGTTTAACAATCAGACTTCTTTCTGCATCATCCGATACTGTTTTCCCGGATAAGAGTCTCTTTGCCAAGTGTTGTTTGTAATATTTCTCAAAAACATCTTTCTCCTGAAGGTAGCGGAATAAGATCATCACCTTATCAAGAATGAGTTCAGTTTCCTCCTCTTTCACACCCTTTAACCCCTTTCGCAGTTTGTCGTCAACAAATAGAGATATGTACTCCGGAGAACGAGGGTTCAAATTGATAAAATACTCGAAAGATGAGTTTAGTGCATTCTGGAAGGTCTTATCATTGCTAAATGCTGATGTTATGATGTTATCATACTTATCTCTTTTCTCAAGGAGGGATTCCACAAACTCCACTGGATTCTTTGATTTCTCAGAATCTGTAACAAGTTGTTTGCCTGTTTCTCTAATATGAGATGTCATCACTCCCCTTATCGTAGACAAGCCATCCGTAACTCGACGGAACAAATTGTACATCCTTCCCAAATCTTCCAACTTATCATCAACAAGCATTTTCACCAAACCTGAATTCTCCATGTGAACAAGCCTAATCATATGGTTAGCAATCATTTCCTTCTCCACAACATTAGTAATTTTACTCTCACTTCTTGCGTCAAGGTAGTGTGATACCCTCTCTATCTCTTCATTTAAACGTCTCTCAGCCTTCTTCAAGTACTCCCCGGAATCACTGCACTCGATGAACTCCTGAGATTCAGACCTATAGAAATCAGCTGAAACTTCAAGGAATGGTTTTTCAAAATCTTCTTGGTAAACCAAAGGTCCCAAATCAATCAGCATTTTGATGAAGTTTCTCATCAATCCTCTGTTGATAACTTCACCATTGCGCTCCTGAAGTATCGACTCAAGAACTGTGTTCAGCAACCTAGACTGAATTTTATCCGAGTGAATTACATTGTCCCTCCAGAGATTAAGGCCAAGCTCATGCACAGGAGTCTTTTTTGTGCTATTAATGAAGGTTCGATCCATATACATCAGTATGTCACGAATCATTTGCAGTGCCTGGTTATGATCAGTCCATTTTGCATTAAGTTCCTCCAGAAATGAACCACCATGGGCGGCCTCTACTTGTTTACACATTTTCTGAAGATGGAATGTCATTGTTGCCACCAGACCCGAATAAAGCTTCTCTCCGAACTTGTGTAGCACCATGTTATAAGCATTCCTGCACGCATAAGCTTCAGATGAAATGTTTTGTATGTTTGTACAGAAATCATACAAGCATACAAGTTCGGAGAGTGCTACACCATGTGACATAAAAAATGGTATCAAACAGTTTGTTCATCAATATAACACCATGGCCCTAAAAGACTTCTAATTCTTAACTCACAAGGTAACTTTCTGCAGCCTATAAAACTAAATGAAGAACCCAACAATAATGATAGTTCAATAACCGGAATATTATCTTTCAGGCGAACAAATAGCAAAAAATTGAAGCCCAAACAGCACCAAAAAACAAGGAAAAACAAAAATTAATCAAATCGGGGACCTGTAAAGCTCTTCGAAGCTGAGCCCACTAGCGTTATGGTTATAAATTTCATGAATCGCATGCTCCAGAATTTTCCAAGTCTTATCAGCGTACTTAGGATCCACCACAACTTTATGTTTAAACGCCTCTATCTGAAAATTCTTCTTCTTCTGCCCACTACTCATCCTTATCTCCAAATAATCAGCCCAAACTCTCCGATCAAAACAAACCTAAGACAGGTGATATCTTTCACCCTTTTCAATTACGGTCCAACGCGTAGACGATAACCCTGATTAAACATTTGAAATATGGAAGGAATATGGCAAAGGATTACGCTGCAAGGTAAGGAAATCCACAACGGCAGGATTCCGAACACGACATCCGATTCACGAAGAAAGAATCACAGAAGCATGAATTATTGATCAATCCTTCATTTCTTTGAGTTTGCGTGTATAGTTTCATAGGTAATAATTGGGCCCACTAATTTCACCTAGTTAAAGCCCATCTAAACGAAATGCCATGATTTTACATTCTAACTTTCACGTTCCCTTTTCAGATTAGAGGATCCAAGCCATGGGGTGTGCAGAAAATTATTTGTTAAAACATTATTTTTTATGTTTGGATCCATATTAGAAACACTCTCTTGGTATTTAAGTATGTGATCTGATCTTTCATAAATCATGAAGATTTAAGTATGACATTTTGTCCACCTCTAACCCACACAATCTTGTCTCCATTCTTTGAGTAACGTATTAGATCCAATGGATTGAGAGTGTTGGTGAAAATTAATCCATAATATAAATATATCATTAAAGTAACATTAATATAGTTTATAATACTATATCTAATATACAACTTTAACACTCTTCATCAATCAAAGTAACATTAATTAATAAGCCCAATACACCCGAAACCCACCATTGAGTTCCAATAACATTTTGAAAGTGGGTTGATCTAAGTCAATTCGTAAAAATAAGTTAAAACACATTCTAAAAAGCTAGACAAAACAAATGAACCATCATATCACTCTTATTATAAAGTTAGTGGAAAATGAAGAGAAAGAAAACATGAATTTTGATTAACAAAAGAGTTACCATTTGAGTACCCCCCGGCTCAAGATATATGTAATGTAAACATATGTATGTGCTGCAGTGTTAAAACTAGAAGAAGAAGTTGGGAATCATCATCAGCATCAGCATCAGCATCCCATAACAGCACAATTGTAAACGAAACTCCCAGATTGTTTTCGTCCGAGTAAGTCCCATTGAGGCGGAGAGTCATTTGGAACCCAAGAATTCACTTCAATGTACCCTTCGCTATTGTTACGAGGTCCTCCAATCACAATAAGACGATCACCACAAGCTCTAAAAGCTAACCCCCACCCGTACGTCGAGTCAGCTCGTTCCGGTAGCCTACCCACAGTTTCCCACATTCTTGTACATTTGTTATACTTCCTTACCACCATTTCAGCATAATCAGCAGCATATAATTTGTTATCAACAACTGCGATTAATGGCGGGGCTACAGATATTGCAGGACGACTATTTTCCATACGAACCGGAGACATATTTGCTATCTCGGTCCATGTTCGTGTCTCTAAGTTGTATTCTTCTCCGCATGTGAGAATTTCAGAACCCGATCCTCCTGTTCCTCCAATAACATAGAACATTTTATCCATAAATACACCAGAGCACATTTTTCTTGGCTTGTTCATGTTGGGAAGAGATGTCCATGAACCTGTTTCTGAATTGTACATCTCTGCAGAACTGAGTATGTTACCATTCGAATCGCACCCACCGGCTAATACAGCGATTTCGCCGAGACTTGCTGAACCGAATAGGCATCTCGGAGAGTTCATTCTCATTCCGGTAGTCCATTTATTCGTTAACAAACTATAGCTGTAGATTATATGAGACATTAGATCACGCCCAAAAACTAGAAGCTCTGTACCTACAGCTAAGGATTCTTTATCAGAGCATAGAAAGCATTCATTAGGATTCATTCTCGGAAGATGCATCCAATGACGTCGAATCGGGTCGAAAGCTTCCCAGTCGAGTAACTGGCATGAGAAATAAACCCAATGCTCAACTACACCATATTGCCTTCTCAGTCTGTATATTTCACCACTTCGAATAAGCAAACGGAAACTCCGGTTCAATGCAGAAATCGATCCATAATCACTTCTTGAGCACTTGATTAGACAACTTATTGAGTTATCATTACCAATAGCGGGGATTAATGAACTCAATTCAGAACTCTCATTGTGTTTGTTCCGCTTACTTGATTGACACACAAAATATCTACCATTCGATAGATCGATCCAATCTCCTGATTGCGTATACTCCATCAGATCTAACGAACCTTCAGTCTGAGCTTCGGCTTTCTCTAGCCGGTACTCCCTGCAAGCCCAGCTGCCTTCACAGATCCTGCTAGAGTTACTTGAAACCAAACAAGAACTTTCTTCCAGCATATTTAGAAAGATGCTCAACTTTAATCTTTATTTGAAGATACACAGTAGCTGTGAACAATTGGAAGAAGAACCAGCTCAGAGTTGAAATATTGACACAACACAGAAATATATCTAATTTATCAACTCTGTTTCCCCTAAAAATCAGTTACAGGAACCAAAATTAAACTCTTAAAAAATAAGTAGCAGATAAAGGAACAAGAATCGTTACGAAATTGATAATATAATCGGAAATCGCAATAAAGAAACCCCAAAGCACTACAAAAATCAAAGCTTCGCGACAAAAGAGCTGAAGAAATCGCATAAAACTAACCAGCAGATCTCCCCAAATCAGATCAACGAACACCCAGAAATTTCAAGAACAAGAAGTAGAACCGGCGTACTTCCCTTGCATTGGATTTGAGGCTGGGACAATTAGATCTGAACCACAGTCAAACGAAGAGAAATTTTCAACTGTAGAACTGAATACTTTGAGCAGAAACGCCTATAAAAGCAAACATATTAAGTAAAGACAAGGTGTGGGACGAGAGAGCTAGGCACTAGAAAAGGGAAGAAAAAACTCAAATATGAAACTTACAGGGAGAAAGAAGAAAGAAAAGGTTTTTGGATTGAACAACTCTGAAAATACAAGCAATCTTTCCGTTACTCCTTTTCTTTAACAGGTATCTACGCAGGAATCCAACCTGAGAGATTTCTTTTTTCTTTTTTTGGGTGGGTTTTTACTTTGGTTGTGTGCCAATGCAGACTACAGTTCCCATTCCATTCTCTTCAGTCTTCACACAAACAATTCACAAAAAAATACAATAAATAAATCCCCGCTGCTTCAATCTATTCATTGTCCAATTTATCAAAATTTGAGTGAATTTCATAGGTATTATCGTATTTTTTAATATCAGTTCAATCAATGGATCAAAATAACTTCTATCACTTTGATCTAATAATTGAATCTAATAAAAAAAATATAATTATATATAATATTAATTTAATATATATAAAAAAACTTATGTAAGAATACTCGTAGCCCCATGGTAAAATTGGTAAAAAATTAGAATTGGGGTTTGTTTGGAAACAATGGTTTTTCTTGTGCAAACAAATTTGATAAATTGCCGATTGTGTTTTAAATTACGATTAAAGAGGATGAATTTTAAGCGAAAAAAATTCTAAATGAAAAAGGAAACGAGTGAAAAGGATTGTATTATATTTTTATAATAAATTGAAGTGTCTAGAAAAAGGCATTTTGGCAACAAGAACCAATAATTAATATTAATATTAATATTTGGTAAATAATCAATTATAAAAGTCAATCAACTCTAAAGTTATTTTATTTATTGCTGAATTTGTTAATATTGGCCGGCGAAGTGGGGTAAAGATAAAGTTCGGTTATCCGCCACCGTGTGGACCCCAACTAGACACAAATGGCGGTGTCCCGGGAGAAGACACGTTCTGCTTGCCCAAAGTGCCCCAAACCAATTATTACAACTTTATTTTTCAAATAAAAATATATTTAAAAGCAATTTTAATAATAATTTTAGCAAGCCCTATTGGGTCTATATATATAATAATTGATATAGATATAATAAAATTCAGTATTATTTGAAAAAAATACCAATTATTGGTGCAGTGCTTTGATTTGATTTGATTGTTTTGTCTTGTCCTTTAATAGACTAGTCGATTCCATTAATTGTTAACCCTTTTTTATTAAATATAAAAATTAACGACGTCAGCATTTCTTTATCATATCTGAGTTATTGAGTTTAATTAAATATTTTAATTAGAATGTCTCTGTGGTGGGATAATCGTATAGAAATGTAATTTTAACTAAATGTATATCACAATTATTTTATTATGAATTTCTAATTTTGTCTTGAAATTTGTTACCACATGTATCATTTCACTGTCATAAGGTAATTGTGAATTATTCCATTTATATAAAAGATTGATAATTTTTTACAATTATTTTAAATTAAATCCAAAGTCCATCACAATGCTTTTTCTTGTCAAATAGAGTATAATACAACTTAAAAGGTGACTTTTACCTACATACTTACAACTTAAAAGTTGTAAAATTGTAAATATAATATACTATTTGATAACAAATATAATTTTTTATTTCTCAACTTTCAATTAAATGCATATAAAATACTTCAAGTTACAAATATTTTTTTATTATTTACCATCTAACGATGCGTTTATATTTATATATTCTTGTGTACAATTCTTAAACTTTAAGAGTCAATTTGTATAATTTTTTAAACTATAAGGGTCTTATTTGTATATTTTGTGCATTTTGAGGGTTAATTATTCTAACAACTCACTCAATTTGTTAAATTTGCATATAGATTCAAAATTTCAATTCGATATAGTCACTTTATTAATTATTATATTTTAAATAATATAATTAAAAGGAATATTTATTTTGTATTTAAACAATAAAAACTATTAAATCGATTATTATTAACTATCATGTAAAACATAATATTACAATAGACTATATTTTGAAATTGATTTTATATTTATTGATATTGTTAGTTCGTTATTAGATAAACACTTGAATAAAACGAATTAAAATATAATCTACATATTTTAAATATTTAAAAATACAAAACAAAAACGATTCAAATTGGTCCGAGAACGACTCGAACCGGTTTTAAGCCGAACCGTTGAAAATTGATTTAAATTTGGACCATGGTTTTAAAAACCGATCGAACCGATGGATCGAAAATACTTTCTACTGGTCAGATAGGTTTGAACCGGTTTAATAGAAAAATAAATAATAATATTTGTGAACAAGAGAAATATATTTAAAAATATATTTTTTTACATAGAATTCTAAATAAATTCTTAAAAAATGTAATTAGGTAATATAAAAAAGTTTTGATATATATTTTTTTAATATAAATTCTTTGTTATGGTCCCTTTTTAGGGGTACCAACAGTCGTCCGATTCGTCAAGATATGAACTTGATTTTAATTTATTTATGGTGGAGAGACGATTAGAATAAGTAAATGAAGAAATCCGGAAGGCAATTTAGAGTGGAAAACCCAGGAAATGGGGAAAAAACCACTTGACTAAGAGCAGCAAAAAGCTCTTAGTCGATTTACTAATCAAACAGTTAATACAAAAATACAATAGAAGTTTATGAAGATGACGAGGTATAAGAAAGCTATAAGAACTCCGGCAGAGTAACGACATGTTCTTATGCGTCCAAAAGGTCATGCTAATTCCGTCGTCAAATTCTGTATTTATAGAGATAAAGGTGTGTGTAATCCACGCCCTGTAACTGCCTCTCACAAGCTTGTTGAAGGTTGTTGTCGTGCGATGTAAAACGTGGCCGGGACCGAAGCGTGGCCTATGTGATCTGGCCCGAGGCGTGGTAAACGTGTGGAGGCCCGAAGCGTGGAACGCGTGAGCTGTAACCGTTTGGACCGAACCGTGGGGCCACCTGTCAAACGTCGTTCTATTTTGCCAAGTCTATCTTCGGTCCCATCGCAGAATATCGGGTTAGTTTATCTCAAATATACTAAGGTGGAGATTTTGGGTTGCGCAAGTTCGCTTTTATTATATGGGTTGTCCTAATCGTTATTGGGTCTTACCCATTGCAGGGTACCCGGTCCTAGGATTCTCATCACTAGCCCCTCGGACTTGGTTGCCATCGCAGAGGTGACGCAAGGCCGACCACGCAATGTTATATTCGTTCGGGAGAATATAGGACCGAGCCTACTCGTAATGAGCGTCCAGGGGACTGATCATTCACTTGGTCAATTTAAGATGTGGATTTGAATTCAAAATATCATAACGTTCATTTTTGTATCACTTTTAAATATTAATATCCAGACCTGCGTCCTTCCACATTCTGCTATTCAATAGGCGTGATGAGTGCGCACATACTGCAACCGCCTATGATAGTCCTACGTGGCAGCTTACTATTAGTCGGAAAATTCCTATTTAAATCGGGATTTCGTATATTGTTCCTCCTCATCGTCATTTCGCGAAGGAAAAAATCGCCCAAACCAAGTTCTCTGCGTTTTCGTTCCTGCCTACGCTTAAACTTTTTCCTACCGATTTTCATCAAGGTATTAGCCATGGCTCCTCGTAAGATGAGATATCCAACCATGTATGAGTTGGATATTGAAGAATTTAGGTCTAGGTTTTCGATTCCGGCTCATTACTCCATATGGAAAGGGCGGGAAGATATTCTCTTCTTTCTTCTAGCGGAGATGAACGTTCCGGCTACCGCTATCTCTGTCAGTTACGCATCTCTGAAGTGCGGGTTACGTTTTCCGTTACACCCATTCGCAGCGGCTGTACTTAAGGAAATCCATTACCCGATCTTTGCGTTATTTCCGGATAGCAATGTGTACATAGTGGCGTTTATATTTTATTGCCACCAACAGAGCATGGTCCCGACCTTGGAGCATTTTTTCAATTTGTTCTTGGTCGAGTCCCAAAGGGGTAAGGGTCTGTTAGGATGTCATAAGTTATATTACATAGCGGTGCGCACCAAGGAGTGCGCTATAGTTGATAAGGAAGAATCTCTTCATGCGTGGGAGTCTTGCTATGTGTGGATAACAGGACATAAGGAGGACATGTTAAAGGTGTGGCCACTTATAACCCACCCACGCATAGGTCAGTGGGACCGAGCCAGGTTCAACTCCTCCCATCCGGATATTGCAAACACACTTGCGATGTTTCCTCCCCCGAAGCACGTCTTAGACGGACAGAATTGCTTCGGGAGGAGAGACTAATAGAAATAGGGGTCGTGGGTAGGATCGGAGCCCCAGCCCCGAAGGGGGTGTTTTCTTGTTCACATCCATCTGAAGGATTGGGTATGAAGTTATATTTTTACTCCGTCATTTCCTGATCCTTATATATTTATCTTGCAGATTCAACCGAAACGATGCCAAGCTCAAGATTCAAGCGTTTGGCTGCTGCTTCGGTCCGTCCTTTTGAAGGACGATAGGAAACAACGGAAAGTGCGGAGAAGGCTGAATCAGCAACAGGGGTACGCTGGTTCCATTGGGGTCGTCCACTGGAGGGAACCCCCCGATCCAAACCACCAGCGCAAGCACACTAACCCTGCGTTGCACAGGACAGCCTTCAACGGGCGAAGGGCCCGCGCTTCAGGTATTTGGAGTGGTAGATGAGGTGATAATGACTAGGATTCGTTCTTTAAGCCTATCCAGCCTCTACCAAATAGGAAATAGCTCCGCTATTAGCGCTGACACGATTACATTGTTGATGCAAGTTGCCGTTCCCGTGGAGAAAGTTCTCCCTGGCCCCAACTTAAAGGCGAACATCTCCCTGATGCCGATCCCCTTGGTTTTTAAAAGGCTGAAGAAATGGGGGAATGCTTCGGTCTCTACCAAGGAGATTGTTTTGAATGAACCTGCATCGGACCCTAAGACCAACTCCGACTGGGGATGGCCTTCGGCGTGCTGGACAGGTTTAAGAAAGGGAAGAAGTTGGCCTTCTGGAGGAGTGCCTTTATTGAAAACTTCCGCCTGTATGGGGAACAAAACCTAGACAACGTTCAGCCGGACATATCTGGGGAAGAAATAATCGAGGGTTTCCTCGACCTCGCAACTAAGGTAAGTTCCCTTGATATCAAGGCCCGAAGGTTTATGTTTTGACCTTACTTTCTTATGCAGATGCTTAGAAGAGGTTTCACAACTGCAATCACCGTGGAAAAGAACCAGGGTGGCCAGGTTGTGTCCCAACAAGTCCAAGATCAACTTGACCTTGCAAAAAGGCAAGTTGAAATCAAACATTGTGAATTGGTCACGGTACGAGAGGACCGGGACTGATTGGACAATGAACTATTAAGAGTTGGGACGGAAATCTCACTCATAATAGACCAAGTCTCTGAGCTGGACAAGAAAGAAAAAAACAGCTCAGGGTCAAATTTCTGAACTGGAAGCCAAGCTACGGGCTAAAGAGGATGAAGTTAACCAAGTCCAAGTTTGGGCCCAGGAGAAGAGGAATAAGCTCAACGAGCTTCTTCTTTGGGCCTAGGAGGAAAAAACGAGCTTGGAGGAGGAGCTGGCTAGAACCCGCCCTTCAGCTGAAAGTTTGGTCCTGGAAGCGGTCTTGGGATTCGCTAGGTCCCTTTGTTATTCGCTCTGGTGGATAACATACATGAGATGTATATTGCTAAGTATCTGGATAACATGCGGGATCAGGTTACTAAGCAATTCGGGCTTTCCCCTGTGGATGAAAGGTGGAAGACGATTGAACCTCTGAAGACGGATGGAAACTTTCAAGTAATTCCATCCTTAGAAGAACATGTTCTAGAGGATGACCCCTTCTTCTACCTCTTTGAAGAAATGGAGAGAGCGGTCAACCAGAAGGTGGTCGATCAAGAGGAAGAGCTGATGCAGTTCGGGGCCCGGACCGAACCATAGGAGCAGAGGGTGGAGGATAAGGAAGATGGGCAGGGTAGTTAGATTCAAATTGTATTTTTATCCCTGCTTTGTTCCTTACTTCTAATAAAAGTTTTTTTTGCTCTCAATTCCATCTTTTTAAAGTCATAATAAAGTTATTATAACTGACCTTTAAAATAAATAAGTATGTTTGGTATTAACGAATGTGTTCAACCATTAAGTGTAAGATCGGGGATGGTTATAGGGTACTAACCCATCGATCCCCAATTTTACACATGGCTTACTCAGATTGATTTTAACTGGATTTGTCGTTTCACATTGTGTGTGGATCACTCTTTCTCCGTCCTTGGGATCACAGTTGAATTGGAAAGGCGTGGCCTAGGTTCATTATGAGTCTCATAACAAGCTTTGGCTAAACCTTGGTTCTACTGAAGTCCCGTAGGTTATATTGGCCGAGCTTTGGTTCTATATATGTCTCACGTTAGGACCGAACTTGTATTTCGATATGCTGACTCCCGTTCCTTCTTTTTGTAGCAAATTTCGTAAGTACAAGGGCCGTTTCCCAAGAATGAATGTCGTTGAAGGGGATGTCTTAGTTCGTAGTGAGTTCTGGGAGAATCGCGACTCATCCATGGGACTGGGCAAGCGCATGAGCATATGACTTGCCAGAGCGATCACTGCAACTTGGGAGCCTTGCGGATAACAAGCTTCGGTCACCAGTCCAGACTCATCCTAAATCATCCGACTCCAGGGTCGGTCCATCATTTAATTAGAAACAATTTGTTTTATACTTACTTGCTTTCCGCTTATGTTTAGAAGAATGTATATTTACTGAGTCAAAGCCATTGATCGAAGATTTACAAGAAATACCGCCTTAGATTCATGACGTTCCAAGTTCGGGGGATCTCATCATCATCCAATGTTTCGAGTTTATACGCACCAGATTCCAGTTTCTTCAATATCCGATATGGTCCTTCCCAATTTCTGTCTAGCTTCCCGGCATTCCTCTGCACCTTTATGCTTCTGAGGACGAGGTCGCCTTCAAAGAATTCCCTTGGGAGGACTCACTTGTTATGGACCGTTTCATAGTTCGCTTGTTATGGTCCTTTTTTAGGGAGTACCAACAGTCGTCCGGTTCGTCAAGATACGAACTCGGTTTTAATTTGTTTATGGTGGGGAGACGATTAGAATAAGTAAATGAAGAAATCCGGAAGGCAATTTAGAGTGGAAAACCCTAGGAAATAGGGAAAAAACCACTTGACTAAGAGCAGAAAAATCTCTTAGTCAATTTACTAATCAAACAGTTAATACAAAAATACAGTAGAGGTTTATGAAGATGACGAGGTATAAGAAAGCTATAAGAACTCCGGCAGAGTAACGGCATGTTCTTATGCGTCCAAAAGGTCATGCTAATTCCGTCGTCAAGTTCTTTATTTATAGAGATAAAGGTGTGTGTAATTCACGCCCTGTAACTGCCTCTCACAAGCTTGTTGAAGGTTATTGTCGTGCGATGTAAAACGTGGCCGGGACCGAAGCGTGGCCTATGTGATTTGGCCCGAGGCGTGGTAAACTTGTGGAGGCCCGAAGCGTGGAACGCGTGAGCTGTAACAGTTTGGACCGAACCGTGGGGCCACCTGTCAAACGTCGTTCTATTTTGTCAAGTCTATCTTTGGTCCCATCGCAGAACATCGGGTCAGTTTATCTCAAATGTACTAAGGTGGGGATTTTGGGTTGCGCAAGTTCGCTTTTATTATATGAGTCGCCCTAATCGTTATTGGGTCTTACCCATTGCAGGGTACCCGGTCCTAGGATTCTCATCACTAGCCCCTCGGACTTGGTTGCCATCGCAGAGGTGACGCAAGGCCGACCACGCAATGTTATATACGTTCGGGAGAATATAGGACCGAGCCTACTCGTAATGAGCGTCTAGGGGACTGATCCTTCACTTGGTCAATTTAAGATGTGGATTTGAATTCAAAATACCATAACGTTCATTTTTGTATCACTTTTAAATATTAATATCCAGACCTGCGCCATTCCACATTCTGCTATTCAATAGGCGTGATGAGTGCGTACATACTGCAACCGCCTATGATAGTCCTACATGGCAGCTTACTATTAGTCGGAAAATTACTATTTAAATCGGGGTTTCGTATATTGTTCCTCCTCATCGTCATTTCGCGAAGGAAAAAATCGCCCAAACCAAGTTCTCTGCGTTTTCGTTCCTGCCTACGCTTAAACTTTTTCCTACCGATTTTCATCAAGGTATTAGCCATGGCGCCTCGTAAGATGAGATACCCAACCATGTATGAGTTGGATATTGAAGAATTTAGGTCTAGGTTTTCGATTCCGGCTCGTTACTCCATATGGAAAGGGTGGGGAGATATTCTCTTCTTTCTTCTAGCGGAGATGAACATTCCGGCTACCGTTATCTCTGTCAGTTACGCATCTCTGAAGTGCGGGTTACGTTTTCCGTTACACCCATTTGTAGCGGCTGTACTTAAGGAAATCCATTACCCGATCTTTGCGTTATTTCCGGGTAGCAATGTGTACATAGTGGCGTTTATCTTTTATTGCCACCAACAGAGCATGGTCCCGACCTTGGAGCATTTTTTCAATTTGTTCTTGGTCGAGTCCCAAAGGGGTAAGGGTCTGTTAGGATGTCATAAGTTATATTACATAGCGGTGCGCACCAATGAGTGCGCTATAGTTGATAAGGAAGAATCTCTTCATGCGTGGGAGTCTTGTTATGTGTGGATAACAAGACATAAGGAGGACATGTTAAAGGTGTGGCCACTTATAACCCACCCACGCATAGGTCAGTGGGACCGAACCAGGTTCAACTCCTCCCATCCGGATATTGCAAACACACTTGCGATGTTTCCTCCCCCCGAAGCACGTCTTAGACGGACAGAATTGCTTCGGGAGGAGAGACTAATAGAAATAGGGGTCGTGGGTAGGACCGGAGCCCCAGCCCCGAAGGGGGTGTTTTCTTGTTCACATCCATCTGAAGGATGGGGTATGAAGTTATATTTTTACTCCGTCATTTCCTGATCCTTATATATTTATCTTGCAGATTCAACCGAAACGATGCCAAGCTCAAGATTCAAGCGTTTGGCTGCTGCTTCGGTCCGTCCTTCTGAAGGACGATAGGAAACAACGAAAAGTGCGGAGAAGACTGAATCAGCAACAAGGGTACGCTGGTTCCATCGGGGTAGTCCACTGGAGGGAACCCCCCGATCCAAACCACCAGCGCAGGCACACTAACCCTGCGTTGCACAGGACAGCCTTCAACGGGCGAAGGGCCCGCGCATCAGGTATTTGGAGTGGTAGATGAGGTGATAATGACTAGGATTCGTTCTTTAAGCCTATCCAGCCTCTACCAAATCGGAAATAGCTCCGCTATTAGCGCTGACACGATTACTTTGTTGATGCAAGTTGCCGTTCCCGTGGAGAAAGTTCTCCCTGGCCCCAACTTAAAGGCGAACATCTCCCTGCCGCCGATCCCCTTGGTTTTTAAAAGGCTGAAGAAATGGGGGAATGCTTCGGTCTCTACCAAGGAGATTGTTTTGAATGAACCTGCATCGGGCCCTAGACCAACTCCGACTGGGGGTTGCCTTGGGCCTGCTGGACATGTTTAAGAAAGGGAAGAAGTTGGCCTTCTGGAGGAGTGCCTTTATTGAAGACTTCCGCCTGTATGGGGAACAAAACTCAGACAACGTTCAGCCGGACATATATGGGGAAGAAATAATCGAGGGTTTCCTCAACCTCGCAACTAAGGTAAGTTACCTTGATATCAAGGCCCGAAGGTTTATGTTTTGACCTTACTTTCTTATGCAGATGCTGAGAAGAGGTTTCACAACTGCAATCATCGTGGAAAAGAACCAGGGTGGCCAGGTTGTGTCCCAACAAGTCTAAGATCAACTTGACCTTGCAAAAAGGCAAGTTGAAATCAAACATTGTGAATTGGTCACGGTACGAGAGGATCAGGACCGATTGGACAATGAACTATTAAGAGCTAGGACGGAAATCTCGCTCCTAATAGACCAAGTCTCTGAGCTGGACAAGAAAGAAAAAAACAGCTCATGGTCAAATTTCTGAACTGGAAACCAAGCTACGGGCTAAAGAGGATGAAATTAACCAAGTCCAAGTTTGGGACAGGAGAAGAGGAATAAGCTCAACAAGCTTCTTCTTTGGGCCCAGGAGGAAAAAACGAGCTTGGAGGAGGAGCTGGCTAGAACCCGCACTTCAGCTGAAAGTTTGGTTTCCGGGAAGCGGTCTTGGGATTCGCTAGGTCCCTTTGTTATTCGCTCTGGCGGATAACATACATGAGATGTATATTGCTAAGTATCTGGATAACATGGGGGATCAGGTTACTAAGCAATTCGGGCTTTCCCCTGTGGATGAAAGGTGGAAGACGATTGAACCTCTGGAGAAGGATGAAAACTTTCAAGTAATTCCATCCTTAGAAGAACCTGTTCTAGAGGACGACTCATTCTTCTACCTCTTTGAAGAAATGGAGAGAGCGGTCAACCAGAAGGTGACCGATCAAGAGGAAGAGCTGAGGCAGCTCGTTGCCCGGACCGGACCATAGGAGCAGAGGGTGGAGGATAAGGAAGATGAGCAGGGTAGTTAGATTCAAATTGTATTTTTATCTCTGCTTTGTTCTTTACTTCTAATAAAAGTTTTTTTTCCTCTCAATTCCATCTTTTTAAAGTCATAATAAAGTTATTATAACTGACCTTTAAAATAAATAAGTGTGTTTGGTATTAACGAGTGTGTTCAACCATTAAGTGTAAGATCGGGGATGGTTATAGGGTACTAACCCATCGATCCCCAATTTTACACATGGCTTACTCAGATTGATTTTAGCTGGATTGGTCGTTTCACATTGTGTGTGGATCACTTTTCTCCGTCCTTGGGATCACAGTTGAATTGGAAAGGTGCGGCCTAAGTTCATTATGAGTTTCATAACAAGCTTTGGCTAAACCTTGGTTCTACTGAAGTCCCGTAGGTTATATTGGCCGAGCTTTGGTTCTCTATATGTCTCACGTTAGGACCGAACTTGTATTTCGATATGCTGACTCTCATTCCTTCTTTTTGTAGCGAATTTCGTAAGTACAAGGGCCGTTTCCCAAGAATGAATGTCGTTGAAGGGGATGTCTTAGTTTGTAGTGAGTTCTGGGAGAATCGCGACTCATCCTTGGGACTGGGCAAGCGCAGGAGCATCTGGCTCGTCACAGCGATCACTGCAACTTGGGAGTCTTTCCGATAAGAAGCTTCGGTCACCAGTCCAGACTCGTCCTAAATCATCCGACTAGAGGGTCGGTCCATCATTTAATTAGAAACAGTTTGTTTTATACTTACTCGCTTTCTGCTTACGTTTAGAAGAATGTGTATTTACTGAGTCAAAGCGATTAATCGAAGATTTACAATAAATACCGCCTTAGATTCATGACGTTCCAAGTTCGGGGGACCTCATCACCATCCAATGTTTCGAGTTTATAAGCACCAAATTCCAATTTCTTCAAAATCCGATACGGTCCTTCCCAATTTATGTGTAGCTTTCCGACATTCCTCTGCACCTTTATGCTTCTGAGGATGAGGCCGCCCTCATAGAATTCCATTGGGAGGACTCGCTTGTTCTAGACTCGTTTCATAGTTCGCTTGTTATGGTCCCTTTTTAGGGGATACCAACAGTCGTCCGGTTCGTCAAGATACTTCGAGAGTGCAGAACATTTTACTTCGAGACGAACCGAGTTCAACATTAGAGTGGAAATGAAGAAATCGGCAACATTTGACAATCAATTGCCGGTTCGTCTAGACTCGGTTTTAATTTGTTTATGGTGGGGAGACGATTAGAATAAGTAAATGAAGAAATCGGCAAGACAATTTAGAGTGGAAAACCCCATGAAATGGGGAAAAAACCAATTGACTAAGAGCAGGAAAAACTTTTAGTCGATTTACTAATCAAGCAGTTCATACAAAAATACAGTAGAAGATGACGAGGTATAAGAAAGCTATAAGAACTCCGGCAGAGTAACGACATGTTCTTATGCGTCCAAAAGGTCCTGCTAATTCCGTCGTCAAGTTCTGTATTTATAGAGATGAAGGCGTGTGTAATCCACGCCCTGTAACTGTCTCTGACAAGTTTGTTGAAGGTTGTTGTCGTGTGATGTAAAACGTGGCCGGGATCGGTGTGCGCGGCCTGCGTGATCTGGCCCGAGGCGTGGTAAACGTGTGGAGGCCCGAAGCGTGGAACGCGTGGGCTGTAACCGTTTGGACCGAACTGTCGGGTTCTATTTGCCAAGTCTATCTTCGGTCCCATTGTGGAACATCGGACCAGTTTATCTCAAATGTACTAAGCTATGGATTTTGGTCGCGCAAGTTCGCTTTTATTACATGGGTCGGCCTAATCGTTATTGGGTCTTACCCATTACAAGATACTAGGTCCTAGGATTCTCATCATTCTTAAAAACCGGTTTTGAGTGAAATATACCGTTCAACCGGATTTTTTGGCCCAAGATGGGTTTTTAAAATAATAGACCATCCGTTTTAAATCGGATCTGTATAATGAGCAATTCCCGGTCGAACCGGTCGAATCAACCCGTTTTTTAAAACCATGGTCCAAATATTATTAAAATTTTCAATTTCAATCCAAAAATAAATCAATTTTGGCAAAATCCATAAAGAAATGTATTCATTAAATTAGTCCAATAAATTTTCACAAAATGGACAAATTAATACAATTAATTTATAAATTTGCCAAAGGAAATCCAATTTAAAAAGAAGTTAGATAAGTTGTTGATATTCAATACCGATAAATATTGATCCTTGTGAATAATATATACATGTTGATCGATAAACTTCATTGAAGTGGGTTTTAAAGGCATATCTGAAATATCATGTTCGAACATTTAAAGTTTGATTAAAAATATATAATTTGAACTTATACATTATAAAATAAATAATAAAAACTTCGGTATATAACCAGTATTCTGGTAAATCTTATGTGCCTATATCGTTCAGTATGATATGAGTGATTTATCATGATTGTAAGTAATTGTTGTGCAAGAATTAGACTCCTTGAACTACACTTGAAAACAGAATTTTGGTCGTATTCTCATACATAGATTGTAAGTTCCAATTCATCTCCATTTAAGGAGTAAATCATAAACGGATAAGTAAACAATTGAATAAAAGTAAACTACAAGTGTAGATTGATTCGTTCCAAACTTATAATCATACTTCCTTGACGGTTGACCTAACACATGTGCTTTGGTTTTTATCGAGTATCTTTCATTGTAAATGAATATTGACTTTACTCCACCATGGCTAGGATAGAGATGACTTTTGATTTTATCCATCATCAAGCAACACCTTTGAATGTTTAGAATCCATGAAATTTCCATCCTTATACTCCATTTTCATCATCATTTCTCCAATTCCATCTTTTTGGATCCTAAGTTCTTGGATATTTTATCAACGTCCCTCAAACAAGGCCTGTGGCGTAGGCCAGGATTGTGTATGAAGTAATGGAGTTGCAGATGACTAAGTGGTTTGGTGAATATGTCGGCCATTTGATTAGAGGTGTACATGTGAGTAGGCAAGAGACATAGAGCAACCCTTTCTCTGACAAAGAGATAATCAAGTTCAACATTTTACTTCGAGAGTGCAGAACTAAATTGATTGTCAAATGAAGAGATGAGATGTCATCACAGTAGAGAGTTGGAGAACATGGTAGAGTGGCTCGAAGATCCCCCAATAAATACTGAAGTCAAGTCACTACTACTATAGCATGAGCCATGCTCTATATTCAGGCTCAATACTATATCACGAGATATGTTGCTTGTTAGAATACCAGAAGATCAAGTGGTCACCGAGAAAAGTATAAAAATCGGTGATGGATCGACGAGTAAGAGGATAGGTAGCCCAATCAACATCAACATAAGCATAGAGATCAATTCAAGCATTAGAAGAGAGTTGAATCTCCCAATGATGTGTGCCCTTGATGTACCGCAACACCCATGCACAGTTGAAGGTGTGAGCTTGTTGGATTGTGCATATATTGAGCAAGTTGATTGACATTGAAACCAAGATCTAGGTGTGTGTGCGTAAGGTACTTGACAATGTTGAAAACTAGAGATATGTACGTTGATTGATCTGGGAGAGATGGTCAATTGACAATGTTGGAACTCATTGTCTTCATGTGTGTTTGCTTCGGTATGCAATCTAGTAGTCCTTATAAAATGTTCACAGCATATTGTTTCTTGAGACAAATGTAATCCATCAATGGTTCAACTCATTTGCATTCCAAGGAAGTGATGTAGATCGCCAAGGTCTTTAATCACAAATACATGACTTAATCGATAGATGATTTCTTCTAAAAGCTTTGGATTGGACCCTCTAGATATCTTCATATACCATACCATGGAGGGATGCATTCTTGTCGTCTAATTGTTTGATCTTCCACTTCGGAATTAAATCTAAAAAGAGAATAAATTGAATCATATATGGTTTCATTACAAGGGAGAAAATTTCTTTATTGTGCACATCATTGATATGATGGTAACCTATGGTATGCTTTCGGTTGTTATAGTGAGTCATCATCTTTTAACTTTGTTTTGAAGACTCATTTTAATCCAGTGACATGTTGTTCGGAAAGCGTTATATAAGCTTCCACATTTGTTGATTATGTAGTCATCAAGTTCCTCTTGCACTGGTGATGTTCATTTAGAATATTGTAGGGCAGCACAAATGTTTTGTCGTTCACACTTCACATGGTATACTGTTAGAAACAAGAGATGTCAGTGCATATCGTTAGTGATGGCAAAAAAACTCAACCCGATGAATATCTTACCCAACCCTACCCGTGAGGATTGGATTTTTTGTGAGTATGAGGAGGACAAGAGTTTAAAAATGATAATCCCGCGGTGGGACGGGTGGATGTGGATTTCTACTCAAACTCATACTCATTATACCCATCAAAATTAATGTAATATTTAAAATTTTGTATATCTAATATTTTTAAAATATCTTACATATCAATATGTTTGTATTCTTAATATGTAATTATGATTAAATTATTATATTTATAAATTATCATACTAAGAATTTATCGTATCAATTTTATAAAACTGTATTTGCATGGATGAATGCATTTTGATATTATCATAATATTTTCGTTTATTTTGTAACTAAATATAATGTAAAACAATGTCCAAAGTTTAGAAATTGTGTATTTTACACATGTTTATGAATGAACATCAACTATAAAATGACGATTTTTTGTCCATATTTAGGTAATCGATTTCGAAAAATTAAAGTGTTATTTATGTAATTTTTAATATATAAATATGGTATTTACACTATTTTAAAATTTAGATGTATTTTTACATTTTTAAGATTAAGTGATTAAATAAAAATAATATTCATGTTTAAAACAACAATTACTTTAAGGTTAGATATTAAAATCAAACAACAATTACTTTAATCTTTTGGATTAAATATGCAATTATAATTATTAGATAATATATTTGCCAACTTTTTGAATTTAGAGTTGTTCATTTATAACAATTTTTTATTATTTTATCATTTTTAAAGTTTGATATTTCTTTACATTATTTTAAAGTTCCGATATATTTATAAATATCAGTTATAAATAAATAAATTATTTTACAATATTTATTACTTTTATTTTAAATATTTTTAAAAAAATTAAAATATATTGTCTACAAACTAGAATTAAAATATGTTGTCTACAAATTAAAATTAAAATATTTTAAAATTTAAAATATTTTATAAAATATTAAAATAAATTAAAATATTTATTTTAAATATTTTAAATTAAAAAATTAAAATTAAAAAATAAAAGTGAAAATAATTATTTATATTTTTATTATTTGAAATTTTATGTGGGTTGGATTATTCGCCGTGGACAGGTATCGGCAAGGTTATGGCATATATTTAAAAATTTAAACTCAATGTGGATTTGGGGTGGGAATAGATTTGAAGTTATAAATATTGTAGCGGGCATAGATTTGACCAAACACGGCTCAAACTCTACCCATTGACATCCCTACATATCGTGGGTTAGGTTTCATAATTCTAGTTTTAGAACGTGTGAGCATCGAGTGATGTTGTGTGGTGAGAACTTCTAGCACCGATTCTTCATGAGTGGTTCATGACCAAGTTCTAGTGTCGGTTCATCTCTAGGGCCGACGTTTTCTATGAATGGTTCATTAATTTGTGAAGAGACAGCATCTTGTGTCACTGGTGCTAGTACATCGTTGCTATCATCTTTAATTGATTCACCATTATGAGTCATTGTTGGAGCCACTAATTCTCGTAGAGAGTATATTTGAATGTCAATTGGTGTAGGTAATGCATCTTCCATGTTGTACTTGCTAATCTATCATAAAAAAATCGAATGTGAGATTCAATTTGATTGTGTTATTTAATTTTGTAAGAGATGAAGTTTCATAGAAGACAAAGAGATGAGCATTCGTCCACTTTGTAGATGATAACATTTCTAACCTTTGTGTTGCTCAATATATTCTATAAACACACACACAACAATCTTAGGATCAGACTTATGGCGTTTGATATTCCAAGTGTACGAAAACACTTGGAGCCGAACACTCTCAAGTGAGAGTAGTCTGGATGATGGTCATGTAATCTAAAATAAGGGGTGACATTGTTTAATGATGTTAATAGTAATCTATTCATTATATATAACACTACAAAAAACATCAATACAAAGATACAAAGGAGTTTTGCTATATAATAACATTTTCATACCATGTTCCTTTATATACCGAAGTTCGAAAAATATCAACAAAAAAAAACAAATAAGCTTTGCTATGGAATAACATTGTCATACAATGTTCTTGTATAAACTGATATCGTCTTTTGACTTGTCCATTTATTTCATGTTAGTGTGGGTATGAAATTTGATGTACAATGTTGTTGTATTGGATATGTTTTCCTAATGTAGAATTTACAAACTCATCTCCTCTATCTAAGTGAAATATTTTGATATTTTTTGCGGAATTGTTTATTTCAATACTTTTTAAAAGCAAGTTAATCTTTAGTAAAATTATTTTATTTATATAACGGAATAAGCCATGTATAGTATGAAAAATCATCTAGTAGACTACTAGACTTGCATAATATATGAAATTACCAAGTGATTTAACATGAACTGTTCCCCTAAATCATAATAGAATTTTTCGAACAGTGTTTAAGCAACACATTCAAATAAATTAAAATGTAATTTCATCAACTTTTCAAGTTGACAACTATCACATGTGTGAGTTTATGGAATTCAACCACTAAGATTAATCAACTCTTCATTGTGCATAATGCAAATAGAGGACGATTATGAGTGACCAAAGTGCTGGTGCCATAAGTCTACGGATCCATTCCGAAAACGATTTGAGTAGGGGGAAATGTGAAACTTTGATAGCACAACATAGAAATCACCCCTACGCTTCCTAATGAGTACCGGGGTTCATGTCATGCGGTCTTTCACATAAATTTTTTATCAGTGAACTCACAAGTAACTGGAAATTGAGATGCTAATTATTAAATATACAAAATATTTTGTGTAAGTTTTGAAGCATAAAAACAAATTTTAAAGGAAATCGTTTGCTTTTGTGTGTGAAAGTAGTTTTACCAATTTGAAGGGTTGATCCATCACCAATGTGAACTTCGTCATGTCCATTATAATGTTTTATTGATCAAGTGTGAGTTACATTTTATATGGTTGGAGGCGTATGTGTCCAATGTGATATTTTTCCGCCATCGTTGTGTCAAGTGTTAGGGCGATTAGAGTATGTGAAGATCATGTTTTATGTTGTTTTTTGGTGCCCAACACTGAAACCATCTATACATTGGAAAGTTTGGTGTTTTAATAATTCCTACCTTGATGAGTGCAACTTCTGTATAAATTAGGTAGAAATACTTGTGGTATATAGGGTCATACATCTCTGATTTGCTGAATCCCACATTTTAATGTATTTGAAATGAGAACTTCGTCATTTCCATTATAATTTATTTAACTTATCACCACAAAGATCCCACATTTTAGTATCACATTCAGAATACTCAATTCTACTTCTAAATATGTATACATTAATCAAGCATAACTAAAGAATTTAAAATTACTAACGAGGCAACTATATACAAATTTAAGATAAATTAGCATAAATCAATTACTATGTTATAAGATTGTAAAAGAATATCAAACAAAGCCATAAGTAATTAGCTAAGGTGATACTAAATAAAGAACTCAAATCTCAAGCACTTCTCGTCAAATTAAATCTCAATAATACTCACACCACTTCACGTCAAAATCTCACTACCTTGAAATTAAAGTATTCAAATAAAAAGTGATGGATGAATGACTGAAATTAATTACTTGAAGGATAATTGAATTCTTCAAACTAGAACCCTGAAGTAGATGAGACTATGGACAAAACAAATGTAAAAGAGCCCTTTGGCAAAGGTAAACAACTCTTCGGCAAAAACCCTTAGGAAAAAACCATGAACCATGAACCCGGCTTCCTTGAAAACTCAAGAACGGGTCTCGGCTGTCTCTAAGGATAGATGGAGAAAATCCTTTGCTAATTACTTTTGATGGAAAGAAAATACAGCACAGTTTGAATCTACTTTTGTGGATTGAAGACAAAGTATTATAGTAACAAGAGTTCCATGAACCCAAGACAACAAGAATCAATTAGGTTTTTGAATTTAAATTATATGATATAAAGTAAAAATGTTTTTATAGAAGAAAAACGCTTTAGCGCAGCTTAGACGGTAACACATTTGAATTTTTAGAATTCATGAATTTTCCATCCTTATGCTCAATTTCCATATTTTGTTTTGTAAGTCCATCCTTATGATGTGAATATTTTATCAACTACGACAAAAGTTGTCTTAATAAAAGTAGTCATAATGTGGTATGATGTGAATCCATTGCTAGTTGTATGAATGAATAAACCATTGTTTACTGCCAATTAATTGAATTTTCACCATTCTAAAATATTAAATCGAATTAAAACATTTTCTAATTCAAAATTTTGAGAATTCATCAGCATCTTGATTCTCTGTTCAACATCTACAAATGTGATTTCGATAGGCTCTCTCGTATCTTGGGTTCCATACAATGATTCTTTTTCTAAGTTTGGTGTCGGTGAGTTTTCCTCCCGGATCTTGGGTTTCCGAAAATATGCCGTGTTTTCTTTACATCTACCAATTACAAGTTGTTCTCATAAAATAAAAACAATTCATCTTATTGGATTAATCTTTCCCTCTAGTACAAATGTATCGGACTAAAATTATCAAATTTTAGGACTTTTTGGAGTTAAATGACACAAAGCTTTTGGACTGCTTTATGACTGGCTTATATGATACATCCAACGTTTATTGAAAGGAGCCTATGATTTTTTTTGAAACTGTATGGTTTGAAAACTAATGAGTTATTTTATAAATTAAATTGAATTTTAATCCCATGGTCCGGCCCTGCCAATCTTGTGCTTTTACGGTTTTACCCGACAAATCTTTCATTCACCCAATGAATATTTTTAAAAAACATTTTCAGTTAAACTACACAAAACATACTTTTTAACTTCCAAGAAGAATCGTTTTAATATTGATATGAGCAATAAAAGTCGGAGTGTAAAGTAAACGACAGTCTGAGTAGATAATATTCTTTATTCATAAATTATTAATAAAGTTTTCCATCAATCTTACAACTTTATTTTTTTTCAATATTCATCTCTAAAATTTATAAACATTATAAAATTGATTCCAATGTTTATTAAATTCACATAATTTGATACCTAATTTATTTTTTACAAAAAACATCGATTGTCAAAAAAAAAACATTGGAAAACACAAAATATTTAGAATTAGTTTTGTTAAACAATATAAAGTGCAAGTACATTTTTGTCATGAAACTTTGTAGATCAGGTTCATCAAATCAATAAAATTACATGAACAATTTTTGTGTATCTCCCATTCTTTAACATTGATTTTTCTATGAATGTCTTATATATATTAAATTTTTTTGAATATATTTCATTTTTCATAGTCTACAAATTTCTATTAAGATAATACTATTTTGACTTGTATGGTCCATCCTATTGAAATATAGTGAATTCTTCTAGAAGGAGCACTTCCATAATATATATTATACATAAAAGTACGACATTCCTATCAATGTTTAAAATAATGTAAAGATGATATCCTAAAGTTTGTAGATTAAATGCAAAATTCTCGAAGTTCAAAATCATCAAAGAATGACCATTGAGTGAATAATATCGGTTTTCGTCAATTTACGTGAATGAATTTGATCATTTATGTGTTATTTTAAAATTATTCAAAGTTTGGAAATATAATCCTTATATATTTTCAAGATTAAACGATTAAATACAAAATATAAAATCATTTAATATACTAGTAAGTATTGGTGTTAAATATAAATGATTTTGGAAATTCATGAAACGAACACATCTTAAACTTTGATAACATATTGTTTGCAATTTTTAATTTATGGATTAATAAGACACATTATATTAAATTTAAGGTATTTAGATATAATTTACAAATTTTGAAATCTTTATATTATTTTAAAGCATACCGCATGTACATTATTTTGAAAAAGCATTCCGTCAAAAACAGAGCATCAACTTGAGATTAGATTGTGAGTTGGGGCGTGCAGATTTCTGTCGGTAATTACTATTTACCCACAATTCCCCATTACCCTTCGACCTGCAGCCACGTGTCCCTTGCTTTGGGAAAGAAGTGGAATTTTGTGTTTAGGTTCGTGTGGAAGGAAACATATCCACGTTTGTTATTCATATGAACCTCCATGTTATTTATATTTATAATTTATGTACATTAATATTTTATTGCATTTATAATATAAAATATTTGAAAGTGGGTAAATTAGCTAAGTAACACCTTGCCCATTAAACATTTGCAAAATAATATGATTCCATAAAATATTTATTGAATAACTTATTTTATATTTTATTTGTCAAATAACATATCTATAAAGAGAGAAAATCGTTTATTTATATATTTTCGTAAAATAAATTAAATATTAAAATATTATTTATAATTTTTGATTAAAAATAAATATATATATCAAAATGTTTTTATATATTTAAATTAAAATAAATTTAATATATTAACATCGAATATCATAAGTTTATGTATTGAATATACTAACAAATTTCAGTGTAAAATAAATTAAATTCGATTATTAAAAACAAATTTCCAAGGAAATCGAATTAAATATAATAATACAAAATATAAGCAATGCTACGAACAAAAAATATAAACTAAAATAAATCAACCTAATTATTATATATTTAAATATAATGAATATAACTCATATATTATAAATTATTGGAAAATAATTTTATCAAGCATTTAACTTAATTAATTTTATATATCAATTAAACAATATAAAATATCAAGCTATGTATTTTAACAAGCTTCAGAAGTATGAAAAAAAGTTTATAAATTATTTTGGTCGAACCTGGATTACGACCTGGAAACTCGCTATCGGATGGTGTCAGTCAAAATACCGAGGATGCCTGATTTTTTCCGTATCAACTAGTATAAGCACTGGTATAGGTTTAATGGCGATATACAATCAACAATGAAATTCCATATCGGAATGAGTGTTTTTTTACATTTTTATGGGTCATAAACATTCACTCGCGAAAACTAAATTATTCGAAAAATGGACCCTTAGTGACCCAAAAAAACCTTGGTTCCGACCATAAAACTTTTATTGGTGTTACCGGTCAAAATATCTATGTCGTCCAGGGCGTACTGGTCGGTATACAATTCTAAAACTCTGTTGCGGTAAGACTGGTAAGGTCGGTTTACCCATTACAAAAAAGACTTCAGAAAAAAATAATAAATAAAATTCTTAGATTCGACATGCTCTCTTCTTTCATTCTTGTTGATCTTGCAATACGAGAGTCTTTCTCTTGTTTAACTCCACACCTTGATACTGTCAAACTCCAATCCATTTTTCCGGGAATTCGATTTGTCCTATTGCGGCAAACACGAAGGAGTTCACGTTGTCTACTAAGGTCTAATGCAGATAAGAAAGATTTATCATCTCATTGACATTCATCTCGAAGATGGTGAAAATTACCGAAGTAGATAGCATATAAAGTCTTGTACGAATAAATTGTAATAATCATATTATAAAAAAACAATAGATGGCAAGATCAAACCTGGAAAATGATCTTTTCACTTTTCAATAAAAATATTCCTACAACAGTAGACTTCGAAAGTTAGCCATGGGACCTTGTAATAATCTAACAAATTATACATTGAATAGGCGGAGGACTCTAAAAAATAGGATTGACCACGTGACAATAAACGAACTAAGGTAAATCGGACCCACTCAATTGTGATCCATTTCTGGAAAGGTTGTGGATTGAGCTCAAGAGATTATGTAGACTGTGTGGATCATGCCCATGCATGTAGCATTTAATCGCACCTTCAATGAATGATCGGTCCCAGAATAGGTGGGGGACCGATCCAAGGAACTTGACGATTATAGCTGGGAAGAAACTCATTAGACGGGCATCAATTAATTTGTTAGAGGCGGTTAGCATGACGGTTTCTTACATTCGTTCTATATAAAAGAGGTGGATTCAGAAGTTGATGAGACCATCTGTTGGGCGCGTTGACCTCATTCCAAGCGGCATTCCATGCTTGCTGTTTCATTCAATTACTCGAGTTTCTGGGTCGGAATCCGAGTTTTTCAAGATCGATCCGAAAAAAATTAAAATAAATTAATATTTTATAATGGTCCGTATCGATATGAAAGTGCAAACCAATATAAAAACATTGTTTAATATATTATTTATTTATTTATTTTAAAAATGTATAAAGATAGACAATTCAACCAATACTTTTGAAAAATAAATCATTTAACAAAACCTTTTTGAAACACATGTTTGGCATAAGGTCATTTAGCCAAATTGCTCCTTACTCGATCCTGCATTGGTTTATATACTGTGCACATGGGTAAAAAGAAGAACCAGAGTTAGTTGGGAAATATGCCAGTAACCAATGACCAGAAGGTAAAAATATTGTTTTTCTTTGGTCATTCATTTTTATTACTAAAATTTTGTGATCTCATTTTGGGTATTTCATTTTCTAGTAGACATAATTAAAGATAAAAAAATAACATTATAGCATTAATAAAAAACTATGTTGATCTCGAAAGAATTAAATAAAAAACAAGAAGTTGCATTTTGGCTAAAACTTTCATTTGATAAGTTTATCTAACGTGAATACTTCTAATGTTACATAAGTCATGCATCTGAAATCGTGCACATAAAAATCCGATCACCCGATCCATAAAGACTATTCGTTATGATACCGATCTCTTTAGTTGACGGAGAATGCTCCACATGAACGTGGAGAGAAGAAACAAAGCAGCACCAGCAAGAATTGCATGCTTAAGTCCAAGGTTTACCAGCAAGTTCACCAAAAGTCCAGCCAACACAACACCGAAGAAATTTGCAGATACACCGTCCAGAAATGGCATATCGAGAACGGAAGCGATGATTGCTCCTGTCCAAGCTCCGGTGCCTGGGAACGGAATAGCCACAAACAGCATAAGTCCTAGCCACTGAAACTCCTCCACAGGACCAGCCTTCTGCTTTGCTCGGTTGAATAACATGTTGAGTAAACGAGATGCAGTCTCGCTCTTTTCGGATAGAAAAACTGCTAGTTGTTTTAGGAATAGTATGATCAAAGGCACAGGTAACATGTTGCTGCCAATTTGAAGAATGAAAAATTAGATAACTATTTCGAATATCATTTTCGTTGTGATACGGAAACAGAAGGCACAAACCAGTCCAAAATTGCATGTTTTTGTGCAGATTTCAATGAGTAAGATATAAAAAATCTAGCAAAAACACAAGCTTCTTCTTTAAGCCAACGATCAAAGATAACCATTTCTGAAACGGCATAAGTTTCTCTGATTTCCAAGGAAAATTTCTTTAATTTGGTGCTGATTTTACAAACTTGTAATGAATCTCAAATCTAAATCTAAACACAATACGCACATAATCTGACCAGAAAAGCTGCCTAAATTTTCTTGGTCCAACATCAAATGAAGAAGCTAGACTTTGCTAAATCAGTTAATTTTCAGATATCTTAACAAGGAAGAATCAAATGCTTAAGACTAACCCGAGAATAGACAACAAAGTTAACTTTACTGGCTTCATCTGTAGCCAATACCCAACGGGAATTGCGCCCCTCAGTTCAATTACAGGAAGTGTAGCCAATGAAAGGACAATGGCTTCATCAGGCCAACCAGAAGCCCGTAGTCCATTAGCAATCCTGATACCGAAGCCCGAAGTTCGTAGAGAATCAGCCGCGGCTTTAGCATCCCTAGAAAATGCATACAATCCAAGAGAAACAGAAGCCCATATAAAAACAAATAGGAGGTACTTCAACGGACGCGTCTCCGAGCCAGATAAAGATTCGTCATTTTCCATGGATTCAATCAAACCATCGGGTAAAGCTGTTGTAATTGAAGCGGGGCGATGAGAAAATGGACGACAAAGATGTATACATTTTGGGTAAGTGAGAATTGGTTTGTTTGGGGGTGGATAAAAATGAGTTCTTGAATATGAGAATTTGAAATGGGACTTTGAACAAGTGAATGTTGGAAGAGGAGATGCCCATGTTAGAATCGAAGAAGCCATAGATAAAAATCTGAAGCTTTGAAATTTGAATATCGAAGATGAAATTTGAAGCCTGAAGCTATTGAAATCATGTTATTTTATTTTCATTATATTAAATTACAATAAAAGTTATTCTGGAAAATCTTGGAGGGATTCATGGCGAGCCGAAAGAGGGAAAAGCCCTACCTTTCTCGGCATGCTCCGTACAATCCTTCGAAGCGCCGCCGTCCTCTCCCCCTAGATTCCTTCTTGGACGGAGATGGGTCCAACGAAATTTCCACCTCCACCGTCGTTTCGAAATCGCCGACCATGGTAGTGGTGATCGGCGTGCCGGAAGAGTGTTCCGTGCTTGATCTTAAATCGAGGTTTGAGATGTATGGTTCTATATGTCGGACTAGGATGGAACCAAATGGTGTTGCTTACATAACTTTTAGATCCAACGATGCTGCCCAATCCGCGATTGATGCAGCTCAAGATTCTAGTTTTCCTGTCACGCTCCATTCTGTTCCAGTATACCCCCCTCTAATCCCTAACTCTCGTGATTTTGTTTTATATTTTTTTTTCTTTGAAAGCTAATTTCATTCTGGCGGAACTGATGCCAAAGGTTCATTCGTTAGGTTTTTTCTGTATCATAGATAGTGTTAAGAGGTTTCTTTAGGGAAATTGTGATGGTTTTCTCTTGACTAGATATGAATTTCCATACCAGATTGTTCACCAAAAGTCTTGTACCTGTTATGAAGTGTTGGTCGGTTTGTATGTTAGAGATGAAGTTGAATAGCTACCAAGCAAGCACGTTATTTGTGTATAAACTATGCATCCACATTGCTTCGCTAAATTAAACGGTCCGAATATTGAATCTGCATTTGATTTGCTTTTAAACATTCTGTTTTGAACGTTGATCACTCTTTTGTGTGCGTACTTTCTGACACGGAGATGCATATCACATTAATTTGCTAAATCTGTTTGCTTTCTGTGCTATAGCTGCATTTGATTCCAATTTAAGTATTGTATTTTGAGTAGCGAACTACATTTTTAACTATATTTGTCAAACCACTTTGTTGCGTTTTTTGCTTTGTTTGTATGATAGTGCTGCAGTTATGTTTGGAATATCAAGCATTCTTTTGTTTGTAAAGAATCTATACATCCACGTGACTGAACATGAATATTGATTCTCCTTTTTTGCTATTAACAGATACGGGTGAAGTGGGCTAGCGATCCAGCTCAACAATGGGGGCAAGGAGTTGTAAGGAACACCGGTATATTATCCAAGTTAGTAAAACCGGAGCTGCCTCTGCGCCGTCAAGGAAGGGGAACCAAACTTGTCTCAGCAATTGTGAACCCCATAGATGAGAATAATACGAAGAAGCGAGCAATTGATAATGATAAAAATGGTAGCACTAGTGGTCTCAAGGGAAGGGAAATTGTTGCTTATGATGATATTTTGTAATGTGGACAGCCTTAAGGGTTGTATCCTTTGTACGAGTAAGCATTTTCTAAGCACTCTTGATTTGTTATGTTTCTTTGAAGCACTGTTTTCATACTGGACGGTATACCGCCGGTATACCACCCGGTACATCAAATTTCGCTCGGTACCAGTATTTTTTTTCGTACCGTCCGGTATCGGGTATTCAGGTCGATTTGCAGATTTTTTCGGGTCTAATACTAAAATACTAATTAAATATTAATATTTTTAAAATATAAAATAAAATAAAAATTGGTACCGACCGGTATACCGTCCGGTATACCAGTCGTACCGTTCATACCGGTCCAGACCGGTACGTAATTTTGGACCGGTATGAAAACATTGCTTTGAAGGGAAATATATTATAAAATAGATATATATCTCAACGTTATTTACCATTTATTTATCATTCATGAATCCTGCATCTCCGTGTACCATGATCCACTGCTATAGTCATAGGGATCATTTGAACAAATATCATTTTTGCAAAAAGTTTGGTATGTTACCTATAAAATCTTTTTGATTCCGATTAAAGTTATTGTTACTGTAGATCTTCAAGCATGTTAAGTATTCGTTTAGATGGTTTTTTGGAGATGTCATGCAATAACTCCATACAAGAGGGTGGAGGGATGAAGCTTCTGTTATCATTCCAACATTTGAAAATCTGATGCCAAATGCAAGCAATCTTGTCACAATTCCAAACAAAGTCAGAAAAAGAATCCTCATTAGAATTACAAGTTGATGGTCTGTTGAAAACTCGATCTCTTTTGTAAAAGACATGGAGTTGACAACCTTTTCATGATTAAGGACCAGAACATTCTCATTATATCAATAATACAAACGTTTCAGTTGTGTTTGTTGTATACAATGTTTTAGCTCATACCCGATTAATCGGAAAATTCAATGAATAAAATACCTAGATACATGGCTCAACTTCATTTGCGTAACCCGATGACAGTTCTTGAGGTGCAATGCATGATACTAATCTTGGGGTGAACCATAAGGTTATCAAATCAGTTTTTTGAGCATTCAAACCTTCAATCGATGCTTACAACTATTGTAAGCATTGATTTCTGTTGACGTCTTTCATTTGTATGCAATGTGAATTTTTAAATTATATACTTCATATTATTTTTCACATAATATGATTAAACTGTTTCTTTACAAGTATGAACACAAACTATTAATGAATGTGTCAAAGGATATAGGAGGTCATATATTATATATTTGTTAATACATGACATATGACGATACGGTCAGGGTAAGGTGATATGTCCGATCGGAGGACAATATCCTTTTGCCGATCGGACGAGAGAATCGGTGATCAGTCGATCGGTATCCTACGGAGTGTTGCAGGATCGGTAATGAATTGCGGAAGAAGGGTGTGCGATCGACGTCTTCAGGAGAAATGTCAACGAAGGCTGCGCCATTACTCCAGGCGGCGGTGTGCGGCTTCGGCGTGCACAAAAGTCTCATAAATTGGCTCGAGGTGGCTGCGATGAGATCGTAATAGATTATAATTAGATTATGTACAATTAAAATATGTAGAATGTCTGTCTATAAAAGGAAGAGGTCGAAATGTTGAAGAGGACAAGCTCTCTGGAGAGTTACTGATCAAAAGTTCTTAGTGAATTCTTCCTGGTTTGGTGCCCCGTGGGTTTTCCTCCCGATTCTCGGGTTTCCCACGTATAAATTCTTGTTTTCCTTTCATTACGGCAACCGAATACCAGCGATATCCTCACCTGATACATAAAACATCACAGAGTAGATTTTTACTCATAACATTTGGCGCCGTCCGTGGGGACCGATCTGATAAACCTACTGAGAAGCTTTGCGTGCTAGTCCTAGTTCTTATGGAGAACCAATAATCTGTGGAGGGAATGGAAGCGCATCAGCATGAATCACATAACAGCATCGCTGGAAGAGAAGTGATAACTATCGATCCTCAATCCTAACGGAAAATGGTAGAGGAAATGATGGGAGATCTTCGACAATCGCTCCTGGAGTCTAGGCAGAAATCTGTTGTCCAGCCGCACATCCAGAACACTCAAAGCTCGATTCCACCAGAAGCAGGTCGACAAGACGACCAGCGTGGAAATCCAAGCTCAGACGAGGAGGAAATTGTCGGTCGGCACCCCCAAAGTTAGGTGCCCCGATCGGCTATCGAACAAGACCAAGCTCGCTTTGACGAACTAGTGGCAGAGCTGGACGCAATCAAAAGGCGACGATCGGGGCTAGATACCGATCGCCGACAGGCTTTTTTCCATGAAGCAATGAGTCAACCTATCAAGAGAGATGTCGGCAAGGACTTTTTACTAGATTTGGAGGATGCCTATCGTGACCCTTGCTCGGAAACTGGGGTTTCCACTCTGCTTCAGATGCGTCTACATCCTTTTTCTGAACGTGTAATGAAAGCTGTGCCAGAACGTTCGTTCAGAGCACCAGACGGGATACCTACGTTCGGCGGATCCGGAGACCTGTTGGATCATTTATCCGACTTTGAATTAAGGATGGGGACAGTTCGTGCTAGTGACGCTATCCGATGCAAGTTGTTTGCTGCAACATTACAGAAAGACGCTAAATCTTGGTTCAAAAATCTTCCGTCAAGATCCATACGGTCTTTTGAAGATTTTGCCATATTATTCACACAACAATTTGCTCCTAATGTGGGTCCCCCAATGAGCAAAGCCGAACTTTACGTGTTAAGATACGCTCTAGGAAAAATCACTTTGAGACAGTTCATTGAGAAGTTCAATCTTGTAGCAAAATGAATAAAAATGGATCCTAAGGAAAAATTGGACATACTGCAACAGGTTCTTAGGCCATGTGGACTTTCTACCACCCTCATCAAGAATCCACTTACCTCATTGGGACAACTTACCCAAAATATCAACAAATACATCAAGGTAGAAGAAACTATGGCGGCACTTCATGGTAAGAAGGAGCCTGTTTTTACAAAGCATGTGGAGAAAAAAATCCATCCATCGGATAAGAGATGGAGGGAAGTGAATTCGTGCCAAACCCGGAGCACGGATACTGTGAAGCAAAAGGTATACTGTGAGTTACATAAATCTGCTGATCACTCAACAACTGAATGTAATATTTTGGGAAACCACATCAAGGAATTGGTAAAAGAGGGGGTGCTAGAATACAAGAAGGGTAAAACCCATGAGAAGGAATCCGATAGGAATAGTGGCGACAGAGATGACGATCGTCGCTACGCACCACGCCAGAGGAAAGACATACATAATGACCGACCGCGACAGAGCCAACAAGGGAGGAATGGAAGACGTGGCGATCGCGGTGGGAGACAATGGAGGGATCGACAGAATGGTCGATATGGAGACGATCGACGGGACAACCGACGATCCCCTGCCCTAGAAGTTCTCCCCCCACCACCAACGAACCCGCCAGCTGAAAGGGTTAATACAAGAGATGTCAATTCAGTGCACAACGAAATGATGTACCCAAAGATTTTTGTAATCTCTGGTGGGGATCGCTAGGACATGACCAAGAAGGAGAGGAAGCGCCATGCTAGGGAAATATTGAATTCGTCGGAAGTCGTGTCGATCAAGGAGGGTCGGAAACTGCCAAAGATAGACATAACGTTCGACGATGATGACAAGGAAGATATTGATGAACATCAAAATGATCCTATTGTCGTAAGTGCTGTCATTGCCAATCGCAAGGTACACCGAATTTTGGTCGACCACGGGAGCTTTTGTAATATAATCTCAAAAGGAGTGATAGACTCCATGGGCATTAGCGTGATCGACCTACAGATCATAAAGATGACACTATGGTCCTTTGACCAACTATCGGTCACCCCCTTTGGAAAAATCATTTTGCCAACCACGATCGGATCGGGGGAAAAATCACGAACTGAAATGTTGGAATATGTGGTCATGGACATGGATATGGCATACAACGTAATCCTGGGACGACCGGGGCTTAATGCATTTGAAGTCGTGCCTTTCACAGTCCATTTGAAGCTCAAATTTCCAACCACGGCCGGGATTGCAACCATAAATGTCAATCAAGCAACCACACGCTCCTGCTATGTTTCAGCTTGCCGATCTAGAGTCCATGCTTTTGAAGACTTACGGGAGCCGAGAAGGGCCATGGAACCATGGGAGTACAAAGTCGTGGAACTTATTCCAGGAGATTGCAAAAATACTACTCGAATCGGTTTGGATCTTATTCCATCTTTTGAGATTGAGCTGATCAAATTATTACAGGATAATGCTGAGATTTTTGCCTGGAGACCGAAGGATTTTTGTGGCATAGACAGAATAGTGATGGAACACCGAATCAATACCCATCAGGTTGTAGAGATCATCGGGCAGGAAACCTCAAAGTAAGTAGCTGCTGGATACGTGAAAGAGATAAAATATTCGGAGTGGGTGGCCAACCCCGTTGTGGTGCCAAAAGCAGGAGGAAAATGGCGAATGTGCGTCGATTACAAGGGGCTGAACAAATTTTGTGAATCTGATCCTTACCCCCTTCCACACATTGACAAGTTAGTTGACGCTGTCGCAGGGAGCACTATGATGAATACCATGGATGCATACTCCGGGTATCACCAGATTTTTCTTGCTAAGGAAGATCAGAAAAAATCTTCGTTTGTGACGCCAAGTGGTGTCTTTTGCTACACTGCGATGCCGTTCGGATTAAAAAACGCTGGGGATACATACCAGCGTTTAGTTAATTTAATTTTCAAAGATTTGATAGGAAAGGAAATGGAGGTGTACGTGGATGAGATGATTGTTAAGTCGATGAATGATGAAGACCACATTTCCTATTTGACTAAGTGTTTTGAAGTATGTCGAACATACCGTTTGAAGCTCAATCCTACTAAATGTTGCTTCGGCATTCGAAGCGGAAAGTTTCTAGGGCATAATGTCTCTGAAAGAGGAATAGAAGCAAACCCGGAAAAAACGAAAGCCATTATTAACATGCTCCCACCGAGAACGAAAAAGGAATTTCAAAGCCTGACAGGTCGATTGGCTGCCCTAAACCGATTTATTTCCAGATCTGCCGATCGGGCCTTGCCTTTCTTCAAAGTCCTCCGACAGGGCAACAAGCTCGAATGGGATGAAGAATGTAATCGAGCGTTCGACGACTTAAAGAGATATCTATCGAATCCACCCCTTCTTGTGAGCCCGACAAGCGACGAGCCCCTGGGCCTTTATTTGGCAATCTCGACCGTTGCAGTGAGCACCACTTTAGTAACGATCAGTGAGGGAATACATCGACCCGTTTATTACGTTAGTCACACATTGCTTCCAGCGGAGACAAGGTATACGAATATTGAAAAATTTGTTTTGGCATTAAAGAAAGCTTCAGTCAAGTTGAAGCATTATTTCGAGGGCCGCCGCATTCAAGTTTTTACAGATCAACCTTTAGAAGCTGTTTTGTCCAAGTTGGATACGACAACAAGATTGTCGAAATGTGCCATACAACTAAGTGCGATGAACCTGGAATTTGTGCCCCAAAGGGCCATAAAATCTCAAGTTTTGGCAGATTTTGTGGTAGAAATGACGCGGTCCGCAGTGGTAACCGAGCAAGAGGATGACGTATGGGATATGTTTGTCGATGGGTCCACTCAAGGAGGGGCTGGGGCTGGGATTCGTTTTGTTACTTCTTGAGGAGAGCACGTAAACACAGCAGTGAAGTTTTCATTTCCTTGTTCTAATAATGCGGCAGAATACGAGGTATTGATTGCAGGAATTAGGCTTGCTTTGGATATTGGAGTGATGCATATCCGTTGGTTTACGGATTCTAAATTGGTCGTTGAACAGTTTGCATAGACCTTTGAGACACATGAGCCCGTTATGCAACGGTATAAAGAAAAGTTGGTCAGGATAGTGAAATCTTTAAAATCATTTGTGTTATCGCATGTGCATAGGGAGGAAAATCGTGAGGCTGATGCGTTGGCACGCCTAGCAGCAAGTTCACCAGGTTTACAAGATGGGACCATACAGGTGTTTATGAATTCCAAGCCGGCGATCGACTTGCCAGTTATGGTACGGGCGACTGATCCTGAAAGTGTCGATGGGCAATTAGTCGGGAACGTTGATGCCGAGCCGATGCCGGTTTGGATGCATTCCTTGGTGGATTATCTGACGATCGGTGTTCTCCCCGAAGAAAGAAACGAGCGACGACGATTGGAATCAAGGGCACGGAGGTTTGTCATTAAAGATGAGATCTTGTACAAAAAATCTTTTGACGGTCCGTTATTGAGGTGCCTTCATCCCTTATAAGCACGATCGGCACTCAGCGAAGTACATGAGGGAATTTGAGGAAATCATTCAGGAGAAGAATCTTTGGTTCAAAAGGTCAGACGATTGGGTTTCTTTTGGCCCACCATGGTAGCTCATGCGAATGACTTCGTTAAAAGGTGTCAACCATGTCAATACCATGCTAATTATCATAAACAACCTAGCTCGGAGTTGAATGCCACTCCACTCCCTTGTCCTTTTGATAGATGGGGAATTGATATTTTGGGACCATTTCATCGATCAATAAATCAAAGAAAGTTCTGTATAGTTGATGTGGAATATTTTTCCAAATGGGTTGAAGCTGAACCAGTATAATCCATTACAAAGGATGTTGTTAAAAAGTTCTATGGAAAAATATTATTTCATGTTTTGGAGCGCCGCGGATGTTGGTGTCAGATAACGGTACACAGTTTATGAGAAAGAAGGTTCATGATATGTGCATTGAGCTCGGAATCAAACAATTGTTTTCCTCTGTTTCACATCCTAAGACCAACGACCTGAAGGAGGTATCGAACCGTGCGATCATTAAAGGCATAAAGAGGAAGTTGGAGGATATCAGAGGCATTTGGTCTGATCGACTGCAAGAGGTATTGTGGGCATATCGAACAACTCCAACACATACCACTGGTGAGACTCCTTTTTCATTAGTTTACGGATCGGAAACCTTAGTACCGGTAGAGAATATTTTGAAAACACAAAGGGTGGTCATATACTCCGAAGAAGAAAACGACGACTTGAGAAGGATGTATTTAGGTCTAATCGAGGAGAAAAGAGAATATATCTACGATCGACTGTTAAGGTATCGTCACACCATGGAAAAATGTTATAATAAGAAGGTGAATCCCCGATCGTTTTTAAAAGGGGACTTGGTTCTGCGAAGTGTGGAAGCACAGAAAAATCTTGGTAAACTCGATCGTCGATAGGAAGGTCCTTACAGGGGTTAAGGACGTGTTGTTCGGAGGCACTTATAGATTGGAAATATTGGAGGGCGACGAATTCCCAAGATCCTGGAATATTGATAATCTCTGAATTTATCATCCATAGTTGGGGTAACATTTTCTACTACTTCTAGTACTTGTGATAAAACTCTCCAAGTTATTTAAATGCTATTAGCATGAATTTATTGCCCATAACATCAAAATATGTCGAGTTACAACACATGCATTATTATGCCCTTAAAGTCGAACGTCATATTCTGGTGACCCTTTCGACTATCCTATAATATCGAACCTTTCGATAACTGATAGCGACTTTGAGGAATCTGTATCGGCATCCCCTGCTTTCGTTGACTCATAGTGATCAAGCATCTACCAAAAATTGTGTCGAGCATCCCTTCTCAGGAGATCTCTTCGGCTACAATTACGTCGAACGTTCCTTTTCAGGAATACTCTTCCGCTCGTAATAGTGTCGAACGTCCCTTCTCAGGAGACCTCTTCGCCAACAATAGTGCCGAACGTTCCTTCTCAGGAGACCTCTTCGCCTATAATTGTGCCGATCGTTCCTTCTCAGGATACATCATCGACTATAACCGCATGGAACGATCCTTCCCAGGAATCCTCCTCGGTTTCGATTACGTCGAACGTTCCTTATCAGGAATACTCTCTGGCTGTAAGAACGTTTCCTGAACTTTTTTAGGCTATAATTACGTCGACCACCGCACTAAGGAAACAACCTATGCTTTAATTTTATCGAACGATCATTCTCAGAAATCCTATTCGAAAATTTGGCAAGTTTTCTATATTAAAGAGACTACTTATTCCGTCGCTCTTGAACAGGAGACCTATTTGACAAAACTTCATATTTTATCTTAAAATATGACAACTCTTATACGGATGCCGGTAAAAGTTACGAATAGATCCATATGATTGATCAATATGGTAATGTTCTTCACGAGTTGGAATTAGAGAGAGCACACGTTTGCTATGGAATAGACATATGTGCCTGGGGCTACTTCGGTAAATTGCCCACTACGTTATTGTTTGCATCTCACGGTTTAAATGTGATGGCAAATCGTATGATCGATCGATAATACAAACAACACTTAAGCAGGATTCTGGAATTCTGGATGAAATAGTTGTCGATCGGTATTGAAGCAGTAAGATAACAATTGACAATTAATATTATTATTATTGAAGAAATTACAATACAACATTCAGGAAGATGATGAGCTAAATGTTAAGGCCCCTAGGCTTTCAAGAACGAGACTATCCAACCGATCGACGTGTGGATGAAATTCTGGATCTGGATCGTTCGGTTCAATGGGCGAGCGAGGATTAGAGTTCCCATCAAAAGTGAGTGGATCGACACGCTCCCATTCCTCGGAGTTACGATTAAGTTCAAAAATGTTGACGATTTGTTCCTTTATTATCGTCTTCTGCTCTTCCACCAATCCGAGGGAGTAAGTCATCGCCAAGCTTTTAAATGTTAGCGAGACCACGAACAGATCCAGAAATGACGATCTGTCTTCTTTGTGCTGGTCGATCGTTCGCTCAAGAGCGGACATCCGACCGTCATAATCCGAGCACTTCTTGTTGATATCCTGGAGAGTGCCATCTGCAGAGTTCATAAAATGCAGAACCTTGTCTTTTTGGACCAACAGACTATGGCGATATTCCTCCTCAGCATATTTAAGTACGGTTGACGCTAGATTGACATTTTTCTGTTCGACCTCCAGCTTAACTTCAAAGAGGTCACGCTGGACTNAAAATGCATAACCTTCTCTTTTTGGACCGTCAGACTATGCCGATATTCCTCCTCAGCATATTTAAGTGCGGTTGACGCTAGATCGACATTTTTCCGTTCGAACTCCAGGTTAACTTCAAAGAGGTCGTGCTGGACTTCAGCCTCGGCTCTCTTTTTCATTTCTGCTTGGATCTCTTTGGCCGAACGGGATAATTCTTTAGTGACCACATCCACTCTGTTCTTCAAAGTATTGTTTTCTTCCTGAATGTGGGAGAGTTCTTGGGCACGACGCCTTGCTTCGGCTAGCTCCCCCTCTAGTCTAGCAATTTTGTTTCTGTCTTCTGCGGATTGATCATTGGCCTTAGAAAGTTTCATCCGCAGAAGTGCGACCGCCTTTAAAGAGCGCGATGTCTTATGATACAAAGACAACATTTCCTTAGATATCTACGGTAGGCAACCAATTATTGGATGAGCAATAATCAGTATGGAACATTTAAATAATGTTATGTAAAATACCTCATGAAGGGCGATTGCCGCTTTGCCAAGTGAAACAGGTGGGTCGGTCGACAAAGTGCCGACGGCCATCATCTCGTCAATATGAGTACTGACGAGCGTCCCCACAGCCAAGGAAAGCGTCGGACGTTTCATAGCGTCGATACCAACCGGCGGGGGAAGAATGAAGTTATCCTCCATGATTTTGCTTTGGAATTCAGCAAACCATGAAAGAAAACTCTGGCTTTCACATGACGAGCTGGTTTCTAAATGGGATGCAGCTTCGTTCGCCATCTGAGTTTGGACTGGAGGATGCAAAAGGTGATAATGGGTTGAAATCGCCTGGAAGTAGAGGGCAGAAGTATATTCCGAAGCGCGATTGGAATAACGACTGTGACGAGGGTTTTGTTTATGAGCAACACTCTGGATTGTGCCACGTGGACGACCAGGATTGCGACTTTCTGGCTTCCGCATGGTTTTCAAGATGAACATATCTGACATGATGAGTAGGGAGATAGAGTTTGAAAGCATTGGCGTCGACCGGTATATTTATTGGTGATTTGTGGCTACTTGTAAGTCACGACAATATCAACTCCCTCCGAAGTTCGACTATGACGATCGGTTAGAGTTGAGGGGCTAATGTTAATGCGTGACTTATGACGATACGTCAGGGTTAGGAGATACGTCCGATCGACCATTCTTTTACCGATCGGACGAGAGAATCGGTGATCATTCGATCGGTATCCTACGGAGTGATGCAGGATCGGTAATAAATTGCTGGAAGAAGGGTGTGCGATCGACGTCTTCAGGAGAAATGTCAACGAAGGCTGCGCCATTACTCCAGGCAACGGTGTGCGGGTTCGGCGTGCACAAAAGTCTCATAAATTGGCTTGAGGAGGCTGCGATGAGATCTTAGTAGATTACGATTAGATTATGTAATTTTAAAATATGTAGAATGTCCCTCTATAGAAGGAGAGGTCGAAACGTTGAAGAGGATTAGCTCTCCGGGGAGTTCCTGATCAAAAGTTCTTAGTGAATTCTTCCTGGGTTTGATGCCCTGTGGGTTTTCCTCCCGGTTCTCGGGTTTCCCACGTATAAACTCTTGTTCTCCTTTCATTACGGCAACCGAATACCAGCGGTATCATCACCCGATTATAAAACATCACAGTGTAGATTTTTACTCATAACAATTTGGTACTCAAATGTATTCGGGGGAATATGGACTGAATGAGATAATTTTTCAGCAGCATGCTCATCAGCATAAGCATTTAGAACATTATCATTGCAGTCTCCTTCATCAATGTCAATTTTTCCTTGCAGCCAGTTCCAATGCTTATTTTCATCTATTGATACATCCCTGCTTATCATGATAGTACCAGATTTTAAACTGAACACTCTATAGGCCTTCGAAACATCTGAATATCCAAGGAAAATGCAAGCTTTAGATTTTGCGTCGAGTTTACTTCTTTTCTCGTTTGGCACATGGATATAACACACACTCCCAAATATTTTTAAGTGTCTTACAGTTGGTTTCTGCCCATGCCAAAGTTCATAAGGAGTGATGTCATCCGTTGCCTTTGTACCAAGTTTGTTCAGCAAGTAAACCGAAGTATTTGCTGCCTCACCCCAGAACATGAGAGGCAATTTCTTTCCAAAGAGTAAACATCTAATCATCTCCATTATTGTCCTATTTTTTCTTTCACTAATTCTGTTCTGTTGCGGAGTATAGGGTGCTGTAAGTTGGTGGATTATCCCTTCAGCATTGCATAGATCAACAAATTCATTTCCCATGTATTCACCTCCATTATCCGATCTTAGCATTTTTACTTTGAAGCCGCTTTGTTTTTCTTCCATTGTTTTGAATATCTTGAAGTAATAGAAGGCCACAGATTTCTTTTTCAACAAGTAAATCCACACATATATAGTTAGATTATCAATAAAAGTAATGAAATACTTGTTACCACTTGGATTTTGCTCGTTCATATAGCCATCACTTCTGAATGTACCAAGTGGTGTTTGTGACAACTTTTCCAGTTGTTGTTGCCAAATTTAATTCTGCTTGATTTGGCTTCTTGACACACTGCACAGATGTTTGAGAAGGTGACAATGAAGGCAAGTGGAGTACCTGAGTGTGAAATTTCGTTATTGCAGCTTTGTGATAATGTCCAAAGCGCTTATGCCATAGAAGTGTGTTCTCTTGAGCAGCGAGGCTGATCATCGGTTTTTCCAAGCTTGAAAAATTCACGGGAAAGGTTCTTCCATTTGCTTTTGCTTCTAAGATATCTCCTCCACATTTATCCTTTATGATAAAGGTCTTTTGTTGAAACAAGACTTCGAGATTTTCATCATCCACTAGCTGTCCTAAGCTCAATAAGTTATGTGGGCAGACTTGAACCAGAAAGACATTTCTAATGGTAATTTTTCCTCTCCCAGCAGAGACTTCAACATCTCCAACATGATGTGATCTAGTAACTTGCCCATTTGCGACTTCAATCCATTTGTTTCACTGTTCAAGTCTACTGAAAATCGTTGAGTCATTTGACATGTGGTTAGTACACCCACTGTCCAAAAGCCAAACATTTTTGCTGGTCTTGTATTCTTCAGTTTTTGTCATTAGCATGAGATGCAAATTTTCCATGTTCCCTTCTAATTCTGTAGCCGAGTTTGTAGTGATTATTTGGGGTTTATTTTGTGATCCTCTCTTAACAAGGCACATCTTTTCTAGGTGACCTGATTGACGACATAAGGAGTACAAAATTGAGGAATGCCACCAACAGTATGCGGATTTATGATTTTTCTGCTTGCAATGGTCGTAGGGGGGTAAGGGCATGTTCTTTCTTTAACTTCGCCATTTCCTACATGATTTGGTTGTGGTCCCTTCATTTGTGTTCTGAAAGCAAGTTCTCTTCCTTCGATCAATCTTGAGTTGGGTTTCACTTCAGCACTTATTAGCATATTTAGCAATGCCTGGGATGTTATGTCCTGAAATTACTTTGTGTATTCGACTGAAACAATATGTGCGTCAAACCTTTCAGGGAGATTTGATAGGATTTTGTACACTACCCGCTTCTCAGTCACTTCCTCACCATATATCTTTAGTTTGTTGGTGATTTTTTCAGCAAAGTCTTGTATGTTTTCTGATGAATCCATCTTTAGGTTGTCAAACTGTCTCCAAAGTGCTTTGCCTTCAACATGAGCATGCTCGCTTCCACCATACGTAAGTCTCAACTTTTCCCAAGTAGTGTATGGTGTGGTGCAGTCCACTAGTGTCATGTAAACATCTTCTGAAATGGCACTGCATATGGTGTCTAAAGCTCTGTGTTGGCGTAGGACTGCATCCATGTATGAAGCCCTTTCTGGAGCATCCGCAACGGGTTCAATAGGAGGTTTATATTCAACAGCACTCCATAGGTCCAATGCAAGCAAGGATTGTTTCATACGGATGGACCAATAGTGATAGTTCCTTGATGTGGGGAGAGGGACAGAGGAGGATGAAGGGTGGTTTAAGGCCATGGTGTCTATGCAACAGAGAGCAAAATTATGGAAATGGATTTATTGTAGGAAGATAAGCTCCGAAACCATGATGGTTTTAAGGCATTTGATGTGGAATTTAAGGATTTCAGGGGCTTATGTGGGCAATTTGTATGGGTTGTGGTTTTATGGCTTGGTTGTGTTGTAGATATGTGTTACAATTGTATATCAGCATGAACATTCAATGCATTTTTTTCATCGTTGCCAATCAGTAGGAATTGAATGTAAAAATGAGTAAAAACAGGGGCAAAGCTTCTGGAAATGGAGAACTTCATTAAACAAAGCATTAAAAACATAAGTTTGAACCAACGTGAATGCGGAGCTTTTAAACACACAACTGATTTCCTAAGAACGAAAGCAACAACATAAACAACAACATTGCACATATCTATCTTAGTGACCTCATCAAAACAGAAACATAAAAACATGATAAAAGATACCATATTCCATATTCAGGATTGATCTTCTCAGTTAGCAACTTCCAAGGAAAGATAATTGTTGCTTCTGGACAACATTTAACATTCTTCCATTTGTTTAAGGTCCACAACAAAGTCTTTGGCTTGTCCTTGGAGAATTATAGCTAAATCCACAGCATTATCAGACAAGTTCTATAGCCAGAAGGCTCAAGAACTATTAGGTAAAGAAACTGTCAAGATTTCTAGATACACTCACAACCAAACCATACAGACATACATATCTACTCCAAAAACATAGATGTGGAGTCACACAATCTAAATCTCAAACCAAAGGTTCAACAGAATTTCAAATAAGTTCCAGAACAATGTTCAGGCTCAACTCGTGAGCTGAAACGTTTCTACGTCTTTACAGTTAAGTTTTCAAGCAAGATATCTTAACTGTTTCAAGAAATAATGAAAGAAACTACAGTATGCGCACAAAACTTAACGAGAGCAGTAAGACTTCTAACTATTAAAGCAGTAAGCTCAACATAAAGCGTAAGCACTCAAATTTGGGCAAAAACGCAATAATGGAAATGATCGTACAAGCATAGATCTAAAAAACATAGATAATATTTCTAAAGTTTCTACAGAAAGCAGTAATAACAAGACTAATAACCGTTTAAAGATATCTAACATTTTTTGACACGAGAACAACTAAATGAACAACAAAAATCAAATGCCCCTAAACAACCACTAGTATTCTTTCTATATAGTTTACATCCATCGTAATTAGCATTGTTAAGGGTAAAAATGGATACTCCTAATATTACAAAATTATGTGTAAGAACCGCTGGAAATCGGTTGACGTAATGAAAAACACGAAGAATTATACGTGGGAAATATGAGAATAAGGAGGAAAACTCACGAGGTACTAAATCCATTAGGAGATCTCACTAGAAAAAATATGTATAAGCAATACAAGATTTTTTAGAAAGTGATGTTATCTCTCCTAAACTTAAATCCTCATGCTCTACTTACTCTTCCTCTTTTTATAGTGCGATGATAAAATAAAAAAAAACTACTAAATATAATTGTAATATTCCCATGTCTCATCAGCCATCGTTCGAACTGATTTATACGATTTTTAGTGCCTAAAAGTCATGTGACGCCGCTTGAGATCGGTGGCGCAAACATTGTTAACATTTATGCATTCCTATCGACAATGTCGAACGACAGACACACCGTCCATTGCCGATAGCGTGTTGATGATGCCGATCGATCCTAATGAATGTCGAACCCTACACCGTGACAAGTGTTGATCTTGCCGATCGGACATAATGGCGTATCAATCGGTTTCTTCGTAGCAGATGTCGATGGCCTGTGCGAATCGATATCTCGTTACCATTTTACTCATCCGACCCATCCGATCTAATCCATCACCATGAATCCATGCATTAACAAGCATCATGAAACACCTTTTGGCATTTAGTGATCAAAACAATTAGAAACAAAAGATTTAGCAAACTACAAAGAATTTTTAGAATTAGAATTAAAGCCTATATCTATTTTATCAAAAAATATTCATTGTAACACTTAAGATATTATTTAGATACTAAGAACTAGGGTTATTTTCAATATTTTGGATTTGAATATTTGCATTTTTCTTTTATCAATTTTTCATATTTATGTTCTAATTTAGAGTATTTCTTAACAACTTTTCCAAATTCTATAAACAAATCACCGGTCTTCAGAATTATTTGAAATGACATCACTGTCAGATTCAATCTGATTTATGTCAATTTACATTCTCTTCTATAAGAGAAGAACTACAGCTTTCGGATTCACTCAATGAATATATTTCTTTATCAAGAAGAGCTTGCAAGATTAATTTTTTGTTTTCATACTCATGCTTTAGTGAAGAATAGTTAGTTTTAATGTGATTTCTTGAAGTTAAAACATATACTATTTTTAGTTTTTCATTACTTATTTTAGATGATTTCTTAGCTTTCAAGATTTTCTGAATTTGTTTTTTATAGTAAATAAATCTCTCTATCTGAATTGCTTTCTCACATATATAGAGTGTTTCTTTGAGGATTCTGGTATATTAGGTATCACAGTTTCATGACTTAGTTGATCTTATCAAATTTTTATTAGATGTTGATTCAATAGATATTTGTGCTAGAGAAGATGATTTTGCAAACTCATTATTGTCTAATAGTCAAATGTAACTCTATTGTTAAAAGTATACCAAAATGTTTATATACAAATAGGGTATCTAGATCTTTTTTTTGGTCTATAGTAGTCCTTAGGATTTTTTATTTGTAGTCTAGACTTCTTAGAACTTCAAAGTTTTTCCCTTCATGTGTAATTTTATTACCTAACAATTCTATTTCATTCATAAGAAGAATTAAAGGTTGCTCTTGGTCAATGATATAATCATCAATAAACATAGAAAACATTTCTAGTTCTTGTTTAAGCATATTTAGCTTAATTCTCCTAATCCTAGAGGTTCCTTTATACAATATTTCTAATTTAGACCATACTTCATGTGCATTTTTACAACTAGATATTTTGTTAAACTTTGTAACACTTAAAGTAGAAAACAAAGAACTCGAACATTTAGTATTTAATTAAATGGTAAAACTTTTATTAACTGAAAAAAGGTTCTAAATCCATATGTGGTATTAAGACATTACAATAAACTCCACATCTAAAGATTTTTAAAATTTTTTTAAGGAATGTTAGCATATTCGTATTCTAGTAACCAAAGTCTTTTTCATTGAACTTGAATGGTTTATTTAAAAACAACTGTGTTCTTACGTGATTACAATATTTAGGCACTACATCATTATAATCACCAAGTAGAGCCATGCTCAACACGAGTAACAACAGTCAAGTATGCAATTAAGTAAATAAGATAGATAATTATGAAAAAAAGAAATATTGAAGGAGTTATCCAACATAATACTAAGGTTGCACGGATGCGGGGTGCGGGGTGCAGGATGCGGTGTACCTAAAATTTTAATTAGAGTGTGTTATATAATTTAATAAAAATACTTATTAAAATATTAATTTAAGTATTTAGAAAGTAATAAATAATCAAATTTACAACAAAAAAAATTTGATTGGCATTAGTTTTATTCTTTAAATTTGAGTTTCAAATATTGGTTAATTTGATATATAGAGATTTTGGATAATCTCTCTATTCAATTTGAGTGTATTTTAATAAGAAAAAAAAACATATTTAATAATTGATTATCAATGATATTAAGAATACATAATAGTATATATCTCTTTAATTCATCTACATCAACAAGTAAACTAATGCATATTAATATATTTGTCTTCTATTTATGGTAAATGTATTCCCCATTGCCACCCCCTTATGTGTGGGAATCCTGGTTTTTAAAACCGATCGAATTGGTGGATCGAAAAATACATTCTACTTGTCGAATTGAGGTGTCGGATCGATTTGAATCAGTTTAATAGTAAAATAAATAATAATGTTAGTGAACAAAAGAATAATATTTAAAAATATATTTTTTCAAATAACTCTAAATAAATTCTTAAAAAATGTAATTAGGTAATATAAAAGAATTTTGATATATATTTAATATAAATTCTAAAAACCGATTTTGGGCAAAATAAATCGATTCAAACGGATTTTTTTACCCCAAGACTAGTTTTTAAAATAATAGGTCAACCGGTTTAAATCGGATCGGAATAATGAGCGATTCCTGATCGAACCGGTCGATCTGAATGGTTTTTTAAAACCGTGGTGGGAATCGTTAGCCGTCAATTCAATCGTTTGTCCAATGGTTCCGATTGAACCGACTCGTTTGCCCGGTTCAATTTGCAAAACCCTTAATCCCCAGCAACAGAATATAGCGGAGGCCATAGAGGAGGGCGACAGAGGAGGCAACTGAAGTTACCTTCATCACATATCACAACACCAACCTCACAACTCTTGGCAGCAATTGTGACTTAAAGGAGTTCGTTCCTTTCAAGTCCAAGGCTTTCCATGGCTCACCTGCAATAGTCCACACCCTTGGCGTGAAGAATCTGAAAAATTTGGGAGTGGGTTTGGGTTTATTAGAACATGGGATTCGACGATCTCCCTCTTCCATCTTATTCGTAAAACAAATTTGTGCAGCAATAGTGATTTCAGGCCTGGAGGTGGTCGTGGGTGGCTTGCCGTGCAGAAATCAGTTTAGGATGAAACCGTAAGCTTGTGGACAGTTTGGCTAGCTGTTTCCGGTCAGACCGGACGATTACCCAACTGTTCTCATACACAGGCCATCCAACGTTTACAAGTTTGCGAATTCTTGTTTTGGGTGAACTGGAATACAAAACAACGACTTGTTTCCGTCTGAATTTGGTGAAAAAAATATTTTTCATATTTGATTAATAACACATAAAAATATTTTGTATAGAAAAAAACATTAATAAATTTATGTTATGCATATGGAATGAAATAGAAAGTAAATAATTTATAATGAAGCACCCATAATGATTAGCGTACTCTTCATTCGGTACGTTGTATAATTAATTCTAGTATTCTAAAGATGTAAAAACTAACATATTGATTTTAAAATGATATCTGATCCTAATTGTTATTTTAGATTCGACCATCTTGCCAATCGACTAAGATACCATGCGTTATTTTCAATAATTATCAAAATAGAAACATTATTAGACAAAGAACTAGCTAATTACATAAAATTCAATATGCCAATTAGAAGAGTAAGGTTAAAAATACTCAGTTTTCTTTCCCAACTCCTTTAGGTGTTACGACTTTTGAGAACTAAGAGTTCTTTGTTTAGATATGAAGTTTTCACTAAGAGAAATGAAACTAGGAACCCTTAAATCTCATATTTAGTATTTGTCTTTAACAAAACCAAAAACTTAACCGTTTGTTTTTTTGCACTTAAACACACATATCATGTACCACTAAGCAAAAGTTAAGTAGCCATAAAGCTCAAGAACTGTCAGGTAATGAAACTATAATGATTTCCAGAGATTGAAGGGTGGGTTCCTCTACATTTAATGAAACTTGAGGGTTATGCCTCCAACAAAGGTGCCAGAACATGTTGGAGATGATGGATTTCATCCACCTGATGAGGAGGAGGAATGAGACGTTCCTGAAGATGTTCCAACTGATGATGCTGATGAGGGTGATGAAGAATTACCAGTCCCTGTTTGATATTACCCGGGTATATTCTCTTGTATTTATCCTTATCCGGGGGCTCGTCCGACATGGTTACGTAGTATTTTCGGTATTTTCATATCTCTATCGCGAGACATTCTCAGGGGGGTATTCTCGTAATTCAGGCTCGCTGGGCCCCGTATACAGTTTTGTGTAGGTGTTTTGAGATGTTTTGAGTTATCCCGGCCCCGGATGGGGCCAGGGGTATTTCGTAATTTGCCACCCGGGAGCACATCGGTCGGGTGCAACGATGTTATGTGGCTGCGTATTCACTGCTTGGAGGCAAAGAACTAATTTGTGAGGTTTTTCGGTATTTTCTCATTGTATTTCCGACTAATATCTCGACCGGGATAGGTTCCCGAAACTTCGGGATCAGCATGACATTTATTATATTATAATTGGAGGTTATTTAAGTGTTTTGGGCTAAGTCAAGTAAACTGGGCTTATGGACTCAAGTAAGTGAAGTTGGGCTGGATTTCTCTATAAATACAAGCCGAGTGCATTTGGAAGGGTGGAGACTGTTATCACGCTTTCCAAGGCAAATTATTATTCTACATACTATGGAGTCGCGACTTTTCGCCCGTAACCACGACTTGTTGCCTGCCTCCTAGCTTGAGTCGTGACTTATTGTTCTTCATCCCGCATCCGCGACTTATTGCTCGTAGTCGCGAGTTATCGCTCTGCTGCACGCAGTCGCGACTTGTTGCTACCCAGCCTGTCTCGCAACTTGTTTCCATCTCCCACCGACCCGCGAGTTGTTGCTGATACAGTATATTTCGCGAGTTGTTGACCACAACTCGCGACTGCACGCCTCCTGGGCGCAACGAGGCGCTTTTGATCGTTTTTTGAGCCGTTTTCATCTGGATTGTTGTTATCACATCATTGTACTTGTAACCTTTGATCATTATAGTGAAAACCAAGGTAGAGCTTTGCTCTCCCGATGACGTAAGCCCACACATTGTGGGCCCAACCTCGTATATCGCTCGTGTCCTCATAACAAATCAATTTCGAGTAATTAAAAAT
>RWGZ01000321.1:389726-488450 GCA_009725065.1 Utricularia reniformis | reverse complement strand
CAGTTTCACCGTAACAGAGCTTTTGGCAGTTTCACCGTAACAGAGTTTTGGGCAGTTTCACCGTAACAGAGGTTTTGGCAGTTTCACCGTAACAGAGCTTTTGGCAGTTTCACCGTAACAGAGCTTTTGGCAGTTTCACCGTAACAGAGGTTTTGGCAGTTTCACCGTAACAGAGCTTTTGGCAGTTTCACCGTAACAGAGTTTTTGGCAGTTTCGCCGTAACGGAGTGCTTTTGGCAGTTTCGCCGTAACGGAGTGTTTTTGGCAGTCCCGACGTTTTCCGACCCGCTTCCATCTTGATTATTGATATCACATCATTGTAATTGTATTCTTTGAATATCATAGTGAAAACCAAGGTAGAGCATTGCTCTCCCGAGGACGTAAGCCTGCACATTGTGGGCCCAACCTCGTATATCGCTCGTGTCCACATAATAATTGAATTTCGAGTAGAATTTAAAATTTGACTGATCTAAAAATAAACACACCAAAATATTTTTAGTCGAGATCAGTTTGGCGCCGTCCGTGGGGACTCGAGATTTTTATCCCGTTGAGAGCTTTATTGCTGAGTTTGATCTCTATTTTCATGACTACTCGGAATTCTGATGAAGATATTTTTGATGAAGAAATTGAGGTGGATCCTATTCCTCAGGTTAATGATGAGTGTCTACGTTACCGGGGGCTCGGTCATCAGTTCTGGAGAAGCCCCTTGCTCAAAATGTAACGATTCGGCCCTCCCGGAGCGGGTTTTCATCCGGAAGGGTACCTAGTTTTTATCCTCGATCACGCCAATGTTTATCTAAGTGTTATGAATTCGCAAGAGTTGGCCGAGTTGCGGTCCGTAATAATGCCCGCCTTTCGCCACCTACACGCTCTAGATCTGCGGATCAAACGGAGATAGATGAAGATTTGGAAGAGCGAAGGCGTAGTTTAATCGCTCAGTTAGTTCAAGTCGATGCTCAAAGGAGATCCCGGAGGAACAATGTTACCCCGGAACCTGTTAATGATGTGGCGGAAGAGGAAGATATTGATCGTGTTCCGGAGCCGCGAGCGAATATGGCAGCAACCGGAGAACAGAACGATACTCTGCAAAAGATCGGAGAGCTAATTGAGTTGAAATTCAGGGAGATAAGTGGAAAAATCGAACAAAACGATGCCCGAATGAGTCAATTGGTGACCAACTTGACTCTTGGCCAGGATAGGAGACGAGTGTATGGGGAGCACACCCGAGATACTCATCAGACCTCGGCTTATGAGGGAGACTATGTTGAGAATGAGAGGGCTAATGAGCCCATCGGTAATCGAGGAAAGGCTTTACCATCTATGGAAATTTTGCAAAGTCCGTGCAACACTTCAAATGCCTTATCTCCTTTTTCCACGGCGATTATTAGTGCCACACGTTCTGAGTTTATTGAGATGCCAAAAGATCTTCCACAGAATCGCGGGTCAACTGACCCACATGCTCATACATCAAACTTGGAGATCCATGTGAGTTTGATGAATTTCAGTGATGCGGCCATGTGCTTCGTTTTTGCCGCTTCTCTTAAGGAATCAGCCCTCCGATGGTTTAATCGTTTACCGAGGCGCTCGATTATTTCGTATCAGGACTTTAAGAATCAATTTTATTCGGCTTTCGCACCTTTCAATGCACCAATAAAGTCTATTACTTATTTGACCGCGTTGCGGTATGACTCGTCGGAATGATTGTTTGGTTTTATTACCCGTTTTGAAGCGGAGTGTAGGAAGATACCTCGGATTACTGTAAGTGAGAAGGTTGGGGTGCTCCAGCTTATTCTAGTTGGACACCCGTTATGTAATTCTTCGAATAGAGACCCCCCGGAAAGTATGGAAGATTTGGCTTTGAGATGTACACAGTACATCCGAGAAGATGAAGGTTTACGAGATCATGGAGTGATCGAAGTACGGGCGTATGGTTCCCACAATATTGTTGCAAGTCGCGGGCTGGATAAGGTTGTCCAACATGCAAAACCTAAGTTGAGGGTTTTTCCTACGTACAATTATGAACAGATTTTTCCATGATTGAGCAAAAGAAGGGTGGATCTCTTCGTTATCCCCCTCCCTTGCAAGAACCAACGCCGAGGACTTACGAGTCCCAAGTATTTTGTCGCATTCATCGGAGTGTTGGACATGCAACAAATGATTTTCGGGAATTAATGTTTAAGGTCGAAAGGTTGCTAGAGTTGGGTAAGCTTGATGAACTGATCAGTACTGTGGAGGCTCTTCTCGAGTCTAAACTGGGAAAGATTGATATAAGTGTCCCGGAGGGGACGACACCTAAACCCCCAAGGGCCGATGCGTCACGGCCAAATGCAAGAGGACGTTGATATGGAGGACAGCGTGGCCAACGTCAAGGAGGTGGCCAGAGGGGATTCTTTAACGGTGGTAGACAGAATCAGAGAGGTGGAAAGAGAGAAAACCATTATCGTGTCTGCGGCTGAAATCAACCGCAAAGAAATCAGCAGGGGTACAGATACGAAGCTTACCCACCAGCTCCCGCGAATCAGCAAGCACTACCTCCTCCTCCGGCTGACCCCAACCAGGGTCAACCTATTTTGAATGTTGAGAACTCTCAACCAAGGTGGGGTAATGTAGGCCCCAACATTATGACTATCGCGGGTGGAAAAAGTGTCCGCGATTCGAACCGCGCCCGCAAACGTTCTTATCAGGCATTACATCAGAAGGGGCGCTTTATGGAAGTGAACATGGTCCAGTTAACGGATTTGGATAAAATGACAATATCGTTTGGACCGGAGGATTTATCTGGAGTTTTCTCCCCACAAGATGATGCATTGGTTGTTTCCCCTGTTATTGCGAATCATCCTGTTTCTCGAGTGTGAGTCGACACCGGAGCTGCTACCAACATATTGACTCTTGCGGCCTTTGAGCAGATGGCATTGAAAGCAACCACCCAACTCCAGCCCGTGCATACAAAGTTAGTTGGTTTTAATAATGGTGTTGTTGCTGCTGAGTGATTTGTTGTTCTGCCGGTAACCTTGGGCGACCCAGAAATATCAAGGACCTTGATGGTGGAGTTTGTGGTGGTGGACCTCCCTATACTCCCCTATAATGCAATTCTTGGGAGAAGTTGTTTGAACCTATTTGCAGTTGTGGTATCTCAACCACATTTGATGATGAAGTTTCCCACACCGTTAGGTGTTGGGAAGATGAAGGGAGATCAAGAGCTGGCGCGCTCTTATTATAATGTGATGTGTAGAACTGGTATGGATAGATCAAAAGCGAAGTTACCCGTTTGTATGGTGGAATTCTCGTCTGATGAAGTTATTGATACAAACGACGGACCGTCTCTTAGAAATTTTAAAGAGAACGATATGAAGATGGAGCCTTTGGGAATCAAGACAGTGCCCTTATTCCCAGGTAATCTTGAAAAGACAGTGACGATCGGTTCTGAGTTGTCACCAGAGGTTGAGAAGCATGTAATTTCTTTTTTGCAAAGTAATGTAGATGTTTTTGCTTGGTCTTATCAGGATTATGTGGGGGTTGATCCCCATGTCTGTTCTCATAGACTCAATGTTAACCCATATGTGCGACCAGTTCATTAGAAGAAGAGGAAATTTTCCCCTGAGAAAGATAGGGCGATTGATGAAGAGGTGGAAAGTTTGTTGCAGGCAGGATTCATAGAGCCTTTTAGATATGCGGATTGGGTCGCGAATCCAGTGGTGGTCCCAATGTCGAATAATGGCTGGAGAGTTTGCATTGATTTTACTTATTTGAATAAGGCATGCTCGAAGGATCCATATCCGCTATCGGCCATTGACATGATGGTGGATGCGGCATGTGGCTTTGAATTCCTTAGTATGTTAGATGCTTTTAAAGGATATAATCAAATTTTTATGCATTGTGAGGACAAGTTGTTTACTTTATTTATGACAAATAAAAGCATTTTTTGCTATAGATTTATGGCATTTGGGTTGAAAAATGCTGGGGCCACCTATCAACGTTTAATGAATTCGATGTTCAAAGATATGATCGNGTTTCTCGAGTGCTAGTAGATACCGGAGCTGCTACCAATATATTAACTCTTGCAGCCTTTGAGCAGATGGCTTTGAAAGGAACCACCCAGCTCCAGCCCGTACATACAAAGCTAGTCGGTTTTAATAACAGTGTTGTTGCTGTTGAGGGATCCGTTTTTCTGCAGGTAACCTTGGGCGATCCCGAAATATCAAGAACTTTGATGGTGGAGTTTGTGGTGGTGGATCTCCCTATACTCCCTTATAATGCGATCCTGGGGAGAAGTTGTTTGAACATATTTGGAGCTGTGGTATCTCAACCACATTTGATGATGAAGTTCCCAACACAGTTAGGGGTTGGGAAAATGAGGGGAGATCAAGAGCTGGCGCGCTCTTGTTATAATGTGATGTGTAGAAGTGGTATGGATGGATCGAAAGCGAAGTTACCCGTTTGTATGGTAGAATTATCGTATGATGAAGGTACTGACACAAGTGACGGACCGTCTCTTAGGAAGTTTAAAGAGAACGATATGAAGATGGAGCCTTTGGGAATCAAGACAGTGCCCTTATTCCCCGGTAATCTTGAAAAGACAGTGACGATCGGTTCCGAGTTGTCACCAGAGGTTGAGAAGGAGGTAATTTCTTTTTTGCAAAGTAATGTAGATGTTTTTGCTTGGTCTTATCAGGATTATGTGGGGGTCGCCAAGTCTGTTCTCATAGACTCAATGTTAACCCATATGTGCGACCAATTCATCAGAAAAAGAGGAAGTTTTCTCTTAAGAAAGAGAGGGCGATTGATGAGGAGGTGGAAAGTTTGTTGCAGGCATGATTCATAGAGCCTGTTAGATACGCAGATTGGGTCGCGAATCCAGTGGTGGTTCCAAAGTCGAATGGTGGCTGGAGAGTTTGCATTGATTTTATTGATTTGAATAAAGCATGCCCGAAGGATCCATATCCGCTGCCGGCCATTGACATGATGGTGGATGCGGCATGTGGCTTTGAATTCCTTAGTATGTTAGATGTTTTTAATGGATATAATCAAATTTTTATGCATTGTGAGGACAAGTTGTTTACTTCATTTATGACAAATAAATGCATTTTTTGCTATAGAGTTATGCCATTTGAGTTGAAAAACGTTGGGGCCACCTATCAACGTTTAATGAATTCGANTCGTGCCTAGTACACGATTCGCCAAAGGAAGGGCATGCATGATGAAGGGAACGATAAGTTCAAAAGAGGAAAAGATACGTACGAAGAGGGCGGAACGGATCCGGGTGGAAAAAGGGGTAGCGCCTAAGTACCCACCCGAAGAAGGCATGCATATGGCCCGTCGAGTCATCCAACAGCTAACGGTTGGCTTGGGCGGGACACACCAGAGTACTCGGCAACAGAAAAGTTAATGAATGATGGAAATGATAAGGGTAAAAGAAGAGGGAAATAAGAAAACGGTTAAGTGAATTGGTTCATGTGTGTGTGTATGATGTAACTAAGAAGTAAGAAAGATAATGTGTAGTGTGTGTGAAGTTTCCTTTAATAGATTGTGACCGCTTTACATATTTTGTAGGTGACGCAGGTGAGATATGATAGGGATGGGAAAGGAGGTCGTCGGTTTTCCGGTGATAGAGTCCGGTCCTTCGGAGAACACTCTAAATTATGCTGTCGTACTTTAATGTTTCGTACTACATTTTAAATTGCTTTCGAATATTTCCGTTTTAATTATCATGTTTTAACAAAACGACTAGGCCCAAATTAGGGTCGTTACAGATAGTATCAGATAGAGTATATCTCCAGGCGAGCGTTAAAGGCCCAGGTGTTAGTGGATTTAATAGTAGAGATGACTCGGTAGGAAGAGTTGGGTATTCAGGAGTACTGGGACGCCTTTGTAGATGGAGCGGTGTCTGCCGGGCGAGCCGGTATCGGTTTTTATTTTAAAGACAGGAAGCCTGGTGAAGAACATGAATATACAGTAAAGTTGCGCTTCCCCGCAACTAACAACGTCGCCGAGTATGAAGCCTTGATATTTGGTATTAACTTCTCAGTGGAAATTGGAATCGTTCGTTTGCATGCTCATTCTGATTCACAGTTAGTGGTGAACCAATTTGCAGATACTTATGCCACTAATGGGAACCATTTGTGGAGGTATTTAGAAAAGATGAAAGAGGCGGCTAAAAATCTTAAGATATTCACGCTTACATATATCCCAAGGGAGGAAAACACGCGTGCAGACGATCTTGCAAAGTCGGCGACGATTTTAGAACACTCGGATGAGTCAAAGATAACAACAATGATCCACTACCAGCCCTCTATCAGTCCCGTGGAGAAACGGACAGCCGAGGTGGCTAATCTGGAACTTTCGAATGAGACATGGTTTTTATTGGATGCCATAACCGACGAGCCATCTAGGAAGGATGCTATCGTAAATTACCTAATCAAGAGAGAATTGCCCACCGACGAAGGCGAGGCTCGAAGGCCCATATCTTCGGTGTTTGTCCCCGATACAAGCAAAGGCTGTTATAGAAGAAGTTCACGCTGGGGACTGTGGTGATCATTCAGCAGGTCGATCCTTAGCGAATAAGGTTAAGAGGGCCGGTTATTTTTGGCCAACATTGGTGAAAGATTGTGTGAATTTTATTCGGGCTTGTTCTGCTTGTCAGTTCCACTCAAACGTGCGTCATGTACCGAGAGCTAGTATGAAACCTTTACCGACAACATATCCTTCCGATATGTGGGGCATCGATATTTTAGGACGTATTCCGAAGGCACCTAGCCAAAAGAAGTTCTGCATCGTGGCTGTGGAGCATTTCTCTAAGAGGATAGAGGTTGAAGCTGTATCGCGAGTTCGGGAACAGGAAGTTATAAGTTTCCGTTGGAGTTACATCGTGTGTCGATTCAGAATTCCCAGGATTTTGGTATCAGATAACGGAACGCAATTTGCCGGAAAGAGGGTTAATGAATGGTGTGAGAGTTATGGAATCGAACAGCGGTTTACTTCCGTGTCACACCCAGAAACGAACGGACTTACAGAGGTTATTAACCGTATTATCATGCAACAGCTGAAGACACGAATAGATGAATCCAAAGGCTCTTGGGTGGATGAGTTGCATAATGTGATGTGGGCATATCGGACATCACCAAGGTCCACTACCGGATTCAACCCCTTCTCTTTAGTATATGGCTCTGAGGCTGTGTCTCCGGGAGAAGTGACCATTTTATCAGAAAGAGTTATCGCTTATGACGAGGTGTTGAATGAGGATATGAGAAAGTTGGACCTTCACTGTGTTGATGATATCCGTGGTAGAGTTGCGATACGAATGGAGATATGTAAAAGGCGGATTGCTAAGAAGCACGACAAAGGCGTCCGACCTATGTTGTTAAAAGTCGGAGACTTGATTCTTAAGAAATTGGATGTCTCGAAGCATGTTGGCAAGTTGGATCGAAAGTGGGAAGGACCGTACAGAGTAACGGCCGTAGTGAAGGAAGGAACGTACAAAATCGCAAATATGAGCGGGGAGGAGCTGCCACGTACTTGGCATATTTCCAATTTGCGCAAGTATTATGTATAGACGTGACTCATCGATCTTTTTGAAAAATAAAATTTNTGCTTGTCAGTTCCACTCAAACGTGCGTCATGTACCGAGAGCTAGTATGAAACCTTTACCGACAACATATCCTTCCGATATGTGGGGCATCGATATTTTAGGACGTATTCCGAAGGCACCTAGCCAAAAGAAGTTCTGCATCGTGGCTGTGGAGCATTTCTCTAAGAGGATAGAGGTTGAAGCTTTATCGCGAGTTCGGGAACAGGAAGTTATAAGTTTCCGTTGGAGTTACATCGTGTGTCGATTCAGAATTCCCAGGATTTTGGTATCAGATAACGGAACGCAATTTGCCGGAAAGAGGGTTAATGAATGGTGTGAGAGTTATGGAATCGAACAGCGGTTTACTTCCGTGTCACACCCAGAAACGAACGGACTTACAGAGGTTATTAACCGTATTATCATGCAACAGCTGAAGACACGAATAGATGAATCCAAAGGCTCTTGGGTGGATGAGTTGCATAATGTGATGTGGGCATATCGGACATCACCGAGGTCCACTACCGGATTCAACCCCTTCTCTTTAGTATATGGCTCTGAGGCTGTGTCTCCGGGAGAAGTGACCATTTTATCAGAAAGAGTTATCGCTTATGACGAGGTGTTGAATGAGGATATGAGAAAGTTGGACCTTCACTGTGTTGATGATATCCGTGGTAGAGTTGCGATACGAATGGAGATATGTAAAAGGCGGATTGCTAAGAAGCACGACAAAGGCGTCCGACCTATGTTGTTAAAAGTCGGATACTTGATTCTTAAGAAATTGGATGTCTCGAAGCATGTTGGCAAGTTGGATCGAAAGTGGGAAGGACCGTACAGAGTAACGGCCGTAGTGAAGGAAGGATTGTACAAAATCGCAAATATGAGCGGGGAGGAGCTGCCACGGACTTGACATATTTCCAATTTGCGCAAGTATTATGTATAGACGTGACTCATCGATCTTTTTGAAAATAAAAATTTCCACTCTTTTTTGTGGTCATATTCTAATTTTTTAAGTATCTTTTTTTATGACATGAATTCAATCGACTTGGGGACTGGTAAGGTATGAGTAGGTCCATTGCATTTTAGTACGAAAGAGGATGGAATAAATTAAATAGGTTAGATTAGAAGTGCAATGTACCACCTGTCTTATAGTCGATCATTTTCAGTCTCGTCAAAATTAGATACTGCGTCACAATATTTTGAATATGATGAGTCTTCCTGTCCGCGGCAGAATCGTCTATACATAATTAGTTTGGGAATATGTTAAGAGGCCTGTTTGTTGTGATGCATATTTCCGTGGCAAATCAGAGTGAAAGTATATACCTGACTCCTCCATGACACGCCGACGAGGGTCGTGCCCTAGCCGAGGCTGGTCCATTTCCGCATGGCACCGTCTTATCGACGGTCCAAATGACACTGTTTTATGAACGGGTCGAGAGTGCGATGGCGCCGTCTTATGGATGGCCCGAATGACACCGTTTTATGAACGGGTCGAGAGTTCGTTCAACAAACGAACTCGGTTCTGATTTCTTTAAAATGTGGAAGACGATTAAAGCTAAAAACCAAAATGAATGCACGGCAATATATAGTGGAAACCCCGTGAATTGGGGTGAAAACCACTCGACTAAGAGCTGATTATGCTCTTAGCCTGCTCACTAATAAAATAAATCAAAGTTCATACAAGACAGGCTAATGAAAATGACTAGGTAAAGAAAGCGAGAAGAATCCGGCAGAGTAACAGCCTGTTCTTCCGCGTCCAAAAGGTCCTCTCTTTTCCTTCGTCTTGCCCTGTATTTATAGAGTTGCCGGCGAGTGTAATCCACGTCCTGTAACCGCCTCTGACAAGTTTGTTAGAGGTTGTTATCGGAGGATGTAAAACGAGGTTGGAACCGATGCGTGGTCTGCGTGATTGGGCCCGAAGCGTGGAACGCGTGAGCCCATAACCGTTTTGTAACTGTTCGGACCGAACCCCGGAGCCAGCTGGCAGATAACGCTTTTATTTACTAAGGTTATCTTCGGTCCTCTGTGTTGAACATCGGGCCGCTCTTCATGAAAGTGTAAGTGGGCTGTAAGTGTTCGTTTTGATTATTCAAGTCGGCCAAATGTTATCGGGCCTCATCCATTACAGGGTACCCGGTCCTAGAGTTCTCATCAGCAGATATGGAGGACAGCGTGGCCAACGCCAAGGAGGTGGCCAGAGGGGATTCTTTAACGTGGTAGACAGAATCAGAGAGGTGGAAGGAGAGAAAACAATTATCGTGGCCGCGGCAGAAATCAGCCGCAAAGAAATCAACAAGGGTACAGATATGAAACTTACCCACCAACTCCCGCGAATCAACAAGCACTACCTCCTCCTCCGACTGACCCCAACCAGGGTCAACCTATTTTGAATGTTGAGAACTCTCAACCAATATGGGGTAATCTGGGCCCCAACATTATGACTATCGCGGGGGGAAAAAGTGTCTGCGATTTGAACCGCGCCCGCAAACGTTCTTATTAGGCATTACATCAGAATGGGCGTTTTATGGAAGTGAAAATGGTCCAGTTAACTGATTTGGAAAAAATGACAATATCATTTGGACCAGAGGATTTATCTGGGGTTTTCTCCCCATAAGATGATGCATTGGTTGTCTCCCCTATTATTGCGAATCATCATGTTTCTTGTGTGTTAGTCGATATCGGAGCTGCTACCAACATATTGACTATTGCGGCCTTTGAGTAGATGGCATTGAAAGGAACCACCCAACTCTAGCCCGTGCACACAAAGTTAGTTGGTTTTAATAATAGCGTTGTTGCGGCTGAGGGATCTGTTTTTCTGCCGGTAACCTTGGGCAATCCTGAAATATCAAGAACTTTGATGGTGGAATTTGAGGTGGTGGATCTCCCTATACTCCCTTATAATGCGATCCTTGGGAGTAGTTGTTCGAACCTATTTGGAGTTATGGTATCTCAACCACATTTGATGATGAAGTTCCCAACACTGTTAGGGGTTGGCAAGATGAAGGGAGATCAAGAGCTGGCGCGCTCTTGTTATAATGTGATGTGAAGAAGTGGTATGGACGGATCAAAAGCGAAGTTACCTGTTTGTATGGTGGAATTCTCGTCCGATGAAGTTATTGATACAAATGACATACCGTCTCTTAGGAAGTTTAAAGAGAACGATATGAAGATGGAGCCTTTGGGACTCAAGACAGTGCCTTAATTCCTCGGTAATCATGAAAGGACAGTGAAGATCGGTTCCGAGTAGTCACCAGAGGTTGAGAAGGAGGTAATTTATTTTTTGCAAAGTAATGTAGATGTTTTCGCTTGGTCTTATAAGGATTATGCAATGTTTTCATACCGGTCCAGAATTACGTACCGGTCTGGACCGGTATGAGCAGTACGACCGGTATACCGGTCGGTACCAATTTTTATTTTAATTTATCTTTTAAAAATATTAATATTTAATTAGTATTTTAGAATTAGACCCGAAAAAATCCGCAAATCGACCCGAATACCCGGTACCGGGCGGTACGAAAAAAAATACCTGTACCGAGCGAAATTTGATGTACCGGGTGGTATACCGGCGGTATACCGTCCGGTATGAAAACAGTGGGATTATGTGGGGGCTGATCCCCAAGTCTGTTCTCATAGACTCAATGTTAACCCATATGTGCGACCAGTTCATAAGAAGAAGAGGAAGTTTTTCCATGAGAAAGAAAGGGCGATTGATGAGGAGGTGGAAAGTTAGTTGCAGGCAAGATTCATAGAGCCTGTTACATACGCGGATTGGGTCGCGAATCCAGTGGTGGTCCCAAAGTCGAATGGTGGCTGGAGAGTTTGCATTTATTTTAGTGATTTGAATAAAGCATGCCCGAAGGATCCGTATCCGCTGCCGGCCATTGACATGATAGTGGATGCGGCCTATGGCTTTGAATTCCTTAGTATGTTAGATGCTTTTAAGGGATATAGTCAAATTTTTATGCATTGTGATGACAAGTTGTTTACTTCATTTATGACACAAAAAGACATTTTTTGCTATAGAGTTATGTCATTTGGGTTGAAAAATGCTGGGGACACCTATCAACGTTTAATGAATTCGATGTTCAAAGATATGATCGGAAAATTTTTGGAGGTTTATACCGACGATATATTGATAAAGAGAAAGCATGGGGATTACCACATCCAGTATTTGAATGATTGTTTCGGAGTACTGAGAAAGTATAGAATGAAATTGAATCCGCTTAAGTGTGCGTTTTGTGTGAAAAGAGGCAAGTTCCTCGGCTTTATGGTATATGAGAGAGGAATTGAGATGAATCCTGACAAGATAACAGCTATCCAGGAAATGACCCCTCCGACGACTGTTAGGGAAGTTCAAAGGCTAACTGGAAGATTGGCCTCTTTGAATCGCTTCATTTCGCGATCAGCAGAGAGAAGTTTGCCATTTTTTAAGATTTTGCGAAAGACGAACCTTTTGTATTGGGACGACGAATGTACCCGGGCTTTTGAGAGTTTGAAAGATTATCTGAGTAAACCACCGTTTATGTCACCGGGGGAACCGTTGGGTTTATATTTGGCAGTGCCAAAAGAGGCAGTGAGCGCCGCGTTAGTTAGACTTAGCGATAATGAACATAGACCGATATATTATGTCATCACGAAATTGCAGGGAGCGGAGTCCCGATAAACTGATCTAGAGAAGTTCGTATTAGCTCTGATAGTCGCCTCGCGGAAATTGAGGCACTATTTTCAAGGACATAATATTGCAGTATTGACAGATCAGCCTATCCAAAGTGTGTTATCAAAGATTGATGCCTCTGGCAGGCTAGCAAAGTGGAATATCGAATTGGGACAGTATCAGATAGAGTGTATCTCCAGGCGAGCGTTAAAGGCCCAGGTGTTTGTGGATTTCATAGTAGAGATGACTCGGTCGGAAGAGTTGGGTATTCAGGAGTACTGGGACGCCTTTGTAGATGGAGCGGTGTCTGCCGGGCGAGCCGGTATCGGTGTTTATTTTAAAGACAGGAAGCCTGGTGAAGAACATGAATATACTGTAAAGTTGCGCTTCCCCGCAAATAACAACGTCGCCGAGTATGAAGCCTTGATATTTGGTATTAACTTGTCAGTGGAAATTGGAATCGTTCGTTTGCATGCTCATTCTGATTCACAGTTAGTGGTGAACCAATTTGCAGATACTTACGCCACTAATGGGAACCATTTGTGGAGGTATTTATAAAAGCTGAAAGAGGCGGCTAAAAATCTTAAGATATTTACGCTTACATATATCCCAAGGGAGGAAAACACGCGTGCAGACAGTCTTGCAAAGGCGGCGACGATTTTAGAACTAACGGATGAGTCAAAGATAACAAAAATGATCCACTACCAACCCTGTATCAGTCCTGTGGAGAAACAGACAACCGATGTGGCTAATTTGGATCTTTCGAATGAGACATGGTTTTTATTGGATGCCATAATCGACGAGCCATCTTGGAAAGATGCTATTGTAATTTATCTAATCAAGAGAGAATTGCCTTCAGACGACGGTGAGGCCCGAAGAACTATGCAAAGAGCTACAAATTTTGTCTATGTAGATGATAAGCTGTATAAGAAGAATTTCGGAGGCCCATATCTTTGATGTTTGTCCCCAGTACAGGCAAAGGCCGTTATAGAAGAAGTTCACGGTGGGGACTGTGGTGATCATTCAGCAGGTCGATCCTTAGCGAATAAGGTTGAGTGGGCCGGTTTTTTTTGGCCAACACTGGTGAAAGATTGTGTGAATTTTGTTGGGGCTTGTTCTGCTTGTCAATTCCACTCAAACTTGCATCATTTACCGAGAGCTAGTATGAACCCTTTACCGACAACATGTCCTTTCGATATGTGGGGCATCGATATTTTATGACCATTTCCGAAGGCACATAGCCAAAAGAAGTTCAACATCGTGGTTGTGGAGCATTTCTCTAAGTGGATAGAGGTTGAATCTGTATCGCGAGTTCGGGAACAGGAAGTTATCAGTTTCCTTTGGAGGTGCATCGTGTGTCGATTCGGAATTCCCAGGATTTTGGTATCAGATAACAGAACGCAATTTGCCAGAAAGAGGGTTAATGAATGGTGTGAGAGTTATGGAATTGTACAGCGGTTTACCTCCGTGGCACACCCAGAAACAAACGGAGTTACAGAGGTTATCAACCGTATTATCCTACAACAGTTGAAAACACGAATAGATGAATCCAAAGGCTCTTGGGTGGTTGAATTGCATAATGTGATGTGGGCATATCGGACATCACCGAGGTCCACTACCGGATTCAGCCCCTTCTCTTTAGTATATGGGTCTGACGCTGTGTCTCCGGTAGAAGTCACTATTTTATCAGAAAGAGTTATCGCTTATGACGAGGTGTTGAACGAGGATATGAGAAAGTTGGACCTTCACTGTATTGATGATATCCGTGATAGAGCCGCAATACGAATGGAGGTATGTAAAAGGCGGATGGCTAAGAAGCACGACAAAGGCGTTCGACCTATGTTGTTATTAGTTGGAGACTTGATTCTTAAGAAAGTGGAAGTCTCGAAGCATGTTGGCAAGTTGGATCGAAAGTGGGATGGACCGTACAGAGTAATGGCCGTTGTGATGGAAGGAACGTACAAAATCGCAAATATGGGCGAGGAGGAGCTGCCGTGGACTTGGCATATTTCCAATTTGCGAAAGTATTATGTATAGACGTGACTCATCGATCTTTTTGAAAATAAAAATTTCCCCTCTTTTTTGTGGTCATATTCTAATTTTTTAAGTATATTTTTTGACGGCATGAATTCAATCGACTTGGGGACGGGTAAGGTAGGAGTAGGTCCATTGCGTTTTAGTGCGAAGCATGATGGAATAAATTAAATAAGTTAGATTAGAAACGCAATGTACCACCTATCTTATAGTCGATCATTTTCAAACTCATCAAATTAAATACTGTGTCAAAATATTTTGAACGTGATGAGTCTTCCTGTCCGCGGCAGAACCATCTGTACATAATGACTGTTGGAATATGTTAAGAGGCATGTTTGTTGTGATGTATATTTCCGTGGCAACTCAGGGTGCAAGTATATAACTGACTCCTCCATGACACGCCGACGAGGGTCGCGCCCTCGCCGGAGGCTGGTCCATATCCGCATGGCACCGTCTTATGGACTGGCCGAATGACACCGTTTTATGAACGGATCGAGAGTGCGATGGCGCCGTCTTATGGACGGGCCGAGTAAGTGGCGACACCCTCTTATGGACGGGTCGAGAATGTGATGGCACCGTCTTATGGACGGGCCGAGTAAGTGGTGACGCCGTCTTATGGACGGGTCAAGAGTGTTGATATTTCCCGGGGATTTTTTCGGTATCACGACGCCCCGGGAGCTTGTCCGACGCGGCTAGATGGTATTTTCAGTATTGTTAGTATTCTTGTGTATTTACGTCATTCTATAGTTTTGGAGGTATTCTTGTAATTTGAACTCCCCGGGGACAACATTTTTGCATTTGACTATCGTATCTAGCAGTCTCGGGCAAGTTCGGCCCCAGTCGGGGTCAAGGGTATTTTCGTAATTTGACACCCGAGAAGCATGCCGGTAAGTTGTGGCGATATTTTTGGCTGTATATTCGACATCTGGAAGCAGTGAATTATTTTACGAGGTTCTTCGGTATTTTCTCATCGATATTTCCAGTCAATTCTCGATTGAGATACATTTCCGAAGTTCTATTGCAGAATTAAATTTATTCTTATTTAATTGAATATTATTTAGGTACTTTGGGCTTAATCGAGTGAAATTGGGCTCCTGGGTCTGAAACTTATTAATTGGGCTGGATTTCTCTATAAATATGATCCCCAAGGCAGTGGAATGGGATTCTGACCCTTTATGTACCTTCGAAGGCAAGGCTTTGGCTCGAATTCGTTAAGGTACTCGCAAGACTTCGTTTTTCAGCCCCCATCTGCGAGTTCTCGCACCAAAACTCGCGGCCATCTCCACGGATTCACTATTCGCGAGTTCTTGCTCGGAATCACTATTCGCGAGTTCTTTTTCTGGAGTTACTATTCACGAGTTCTTGCTCGGAATCACTATTCGCGAGTTCTTGTTTGGAAGTTACTATTCGCGAGTTCTTGTACTGTTCGCGAGTTCTTGCCGAAAAACACTATTCACGAGTTTTCGTACGAAAACTCGCGGCCAACTCCCTCTTTCGCGAGTTTTCGGTAGCTTCATCGTGACAGAGTGTTTTCGATCGTTTTTCGAGCCGTTTTCATATGGAGTATTATTGTCACATCATTGTATTTGTATCATTTGATTATTATAGTGAAAACCAAGGTAGAGCTTCGCTCTCCCAAGGACGTAAGCTCACACATTGTGGGCCCAACCTCGTAGATCGCTCGTGTTCCCACAGAAACTAAATTCCGAATAATTAAAAAAAATTGACTGATCTAAAAATAAATACCCAAAATATATTTAGATTAGATCAGTTTGGCGCCATCCGTGGGGACCCGAGATTTTTATCCCATTGAGAGCTTTATTGTTGAGTTTGGATTTCTATTATCATGAGTACTCGGAATTCTGATGAAGATATTTTTGATGAAGAAATTGAGGTGGATCCTATTCCTCAGGTTAATGAGAAGTTTGCTGCGTTACCCGGGGCTCGGTCATCAGTTCTGGAGGAGCCCCCTGCTCAAAATGTACCTATTTGGCCCTCCCAAAGCGGGTTTTCATCCGGAAGGGCACCTAGTTTTTATCCTCAATCACGCCAATGTTTATCTAAGTGTTATGAATTCGGAAGAGTTGGCCGAGTTGCGGTCCGTAATAATGCCCGCCTTTCGCCACCTGCACGCTCTAGATCTGCGGATAAAACGGAGATAGATGAAGATTTAGAAGAGGGAAGGCATAGTTTAATCGCTCAATTAGAGAAAGTCGAAGCTCAAAATAGAGCCCGGAGGCACAATGTTACCCCGGAACCCGTGAATGATGAGGTTGCAGAGGAGGACAATGAGGAACATTATCACTTCATTGTACTTGTATACTTTGATTATTATAGTGGAAACCAAGGTAGAGCTTCGCTCTCCCGAGGACGTAATCCCACACATTGTGGGCCCAACCTCGTTATCGCTCGTGTCCTCATAACAAAATAATTTCGAGTAATTAAAAATTGACTGATCTAAAAATAAACACTCTAAAACATTTTTAGACGAGATCAGTTTGGCGCCGTCAGTGGGGACCCGAGATTTTTATCCCATTGAGAGCTTTATTGCTGAGTTTGAATTTCTATTATCATGACTACTCGGAAATCTGATGAAGATATTTTTGATGAAGAAATTGAGGTGGATCCTATTCCTCAGGTTAATAATGAGTTTGTTGCGTTACCGGGGGCTCGGTCGTCAGTTCTGGAGGAGCCCCCTGCTCAAAATGTAACAATTCGGCCCTCCCGGAGACGGTTTTCCTCCGGAAGGGCACCCAGTTTTTACCGTAAATCACGCCAGTGCTTATCTAAGTGTTATGAATTCGCAAGAGTTGGCCGATTTGCGGTCGGTAATAATGCCCGCCTTTCGCCACCTGCACGCTCGAGATCTGCGGATCAAACGGAAATAGATGAAGATTTGGAAGAGCGAAGGCGTAGTTTAAACGCTAAGTTAGAGCAAGTCGAAGCTCAAAGGAGAGCCCGGAGGAACAATGTTACCCCAGAACCCGTGAATGATGAGGTGGCAGAGGAGGATACCGATCGCGTTCCGGAACCGCGATGGCACCGTCTTATGGACGGGTCGAGAATGGACGGGTCGATAATGTGATGGCACCGTCTTATGGACGGGTCGAGAGTGTGATGTCCCCGGGTGCAAGTATATACCGGCGGCGAGTGTGTGATGGCCAAGGGTGCAACTATATACCGGTGGCGAGAGTGTGATACCCCTGGGTGCAAGTATATACCGGCGGCGAGAGTGTGATGGCCCGGGGTGCAAGTATATACCGGCGGCGAGAGTGTGATGGCCCCGGGTGCAAATATATAACGGTGGCGAGAGTGTGATAGCCCCGGGTGCAAGTATATACTGCCGGCGAGTGTGTGATGGCCCCGGGTGCAAGTATATACCAGTGGCGAGAGTGTGATAGCCCCGGGTGCAAGTATATACCGGTGGCGAGTGTGTGATGGCCCTAGGTGCAAGTATATACCGGTAGCGAGTGTGTGATGGCCCCGGGTCATGTATATACCGGTGGCGAGTGTGTGATGACCCCGGGTGTAAGTATATACCGGTGGCGAAGATATATTGGTGAAGGTAGAGTGGTGGACTCATTTTAAGTATCTACTCATTTGAAATAGGCGTTCACCTTAGAGTTATCGCAGACTTATTCAAGCCTCGCTACACCGGAGACTCTTACGCATTATTGTTATTATTATTATATGCGTTATTATTGAGCATCCCTACCTGAGATTCATGCATATTCTTATTATCTCGGAAGTGTATTTCTTGATTTGGATTATTCAGAGTTATATTTTTCTGGAAGAATATGACGGTATATTAATGCTAAGAGGAAAGCAAAGAATCAAAATTCTGTATATATGGGGAATACAAAAACGCGGAGAGACTACAAAAGTGAAGAAATTAAAATATTAGAAGTTTATTTAATCTTCTTCTTGGAACTCGAACCTTCACCTGGTCCGTTGGGGCGCTTTCTTACCAGCTTGATAGTCGATGAAGGAGGATCAACCTCTTTTTCTTTATTCGTCGCAGTGGTCAACTTCTCGGGGACAATACTCGCCATATCGACCTCATGGCTTTCCCGAGCTCCTATCACACTAGCAGGAACGTATAATGGAGGGTCACGTTGACCCATCACCTCCTCATCTTTTAGAAGATCTCCCACGAGGGGGCCCACCGGCTCCGGGAATAATGTGGGCAATCTTCGAAATGCGTCCGGCGATGGACCCTCCTCGGGTATTTTGATCTCCTCCGAATACATCTGCTGGTGCAAGTCCTCCTCCAAATTGAAGTGGAGCACCCCGAACGAATCCCCCGAGCAGTCTAATTTGTCCTCCGCATCCACAGGCTCGAACTTACCGGATAGACTGGGATCAAGTCTTCCTCTCTCTTCGGGGGTTAGGGATGTGCCCAAGATTCTCTGAGTCTGGACACTCCCTCTAAAGAAATATAGAGCAGACGACGTCGCATTAGCTAGGGCCGCCATGTTTTGGAAAGTCGGGGAGTGCACTGTATACTCCCATATCAGTTTACGGAAACAATCTTTGATCTGGGACAGCAACCAAGCAGCTCGAGACCAAAGACTATCTACGGTAGACTGGAGGGATTCATTCTTTGATTTCAGTTCTCTATTCTCCTCAAAGGCCTTCCCGAGAGTCATCTTATCAGCAGCATTGGTGTCTTTGGCCTTTTTCAGCTTGTCTTCGATCTCAGCCCTAACCTCCTTCAGCTGTCTTTAGCATATTTTTCGTTCGTCTTGAGGGTGTCGATGGATTGCTCAAGAGCATGCCTTTTCCCAATGTGAAACGCCGCACAGTCCGTTAATTCACTGCGATGAACCCGAATTAGGGCTTCGATCGCGTTATTATGTTCTTCCCGGAGCGCCGCCATCTCTTGGGCATGCTTTTCCCGCTGATTCTGTATCAATTTTTCTGCGGCCTTCTTCGTCTCCTCCCCAATTATATCCGGACTGTCGAGCTCCGAATGTCTAAGCATGCAATATTCTCCAACTGCAGCTGCGGTGCTCATCTCCACAACTGCCCGCTCCATCTGAAAGGAAAGCAAAAAAAACCACAAAAAAAAAACAAATAAGATACGGATTCAACAAAGAGCAAGTAACAATGGCCGATCTAATTACAAACCTCTCCCATCATGCGACGCGCTGACGCAAACTGGCTCATCAACCGACCGAAGTTGGTTAATACTGTGTGGTCATCTCGTCCACGAGGTGGTAGTGACGGGTTTCGTTCAAAATACGTCAAGGCCGGTCTGTCTGAAACACTATCGCCCCTCGGAATCCGAAAGGTGACTCCATCTTTTATTTGTACCAGGCCAGCCTGACGTCCCATCTCGAGCCATTCCTTCACTATATGTTTCGGTATATCTCTTATTCGGATTGCATCGAGGAACTCGGCGGTTAACCCACTCTTCCGCAACCTCCAATACGGTGGGGCCCTCCACCGGTCTTTTCCCCTTTTCCGATGGAGCTTCTTGGTTTATTTCCCCTTCCGGATGGGTCTCTGGCTCAACTTCCTCTATCAGCGGGCCTATCGGTCCACCCCCGCTTATCTCGCCCTCCTACTCGTCATCTCCGACAACGTCCACTAGTGTCTCGGCGAAGTCATACATGCCTTCGTCAGGGGAGAACTCTCTATCAGTAAGCTCTAAACGCCGAGACACAGGAATTAAATCTTCAAGGCTCTCGGGGGCCTCTGTAGTCGGCTCATTTCCTGCGGGCTCGGGATTCTCAATTACCGGAGCAGGTGTTGTTGGAGTAACCGGTCGGGCCTCTTCTGCTTGCGGCACCGTTTCTTGCAAGCTTTGTGCCAGCTCAGCCGCTGCAGTGCGGTTCTGAGATCCTGGCGCCATCTCGAAGATCAACTCATCTTTCTCCGTAACAAGAGTACGGAGGGATCTCAACTTATCACCTAATCTCGAACGATCTCCAGGGGAGCCATTATTTTATCTGCAAAACAAACAAGTCGCATGAGAAGTACGGTTGAAAAGATTATAGAACATATATACGCTGGTTTTAGGAAGGTGTGCTTATCGAGGGAGAGGTGTTGAGATGGTTTAAGTGTTAATGCATGGTCCAGATACCTAATAGTCCTCTACTAAAATGGGTAGGGGCCGGAAGAATGTTGAAGGTGACCAAGATCGGGTCATAGAATAGCGTCTTCGGGGTCCAGTCAGTACCATCCGATGTAGCGCACGCGACAAGTATCCTCTCCAAAGCCTTAAGAGTAATGGATCGCGGGATAGAATAATAGAACTCCGGAAAGAAAGGTTCCCCCTCAATTGGGAACCGCCAGGGAAGGCTAAGCGCGGATAATCTAATGGAACCCACACAAGTGACAAAAAATAAATGCCTCTTCCATTCATTATTCGATTGAGGCGTAGAGAATGGAAATGAGCTTTTCTTGTGCCTCAGACGGAAAAAGATGCAACCCTGAGCACCATAATGGATAGCGGTACTGATTTGGAAGACTTGGAAGAAGCTATCAACGGTTATCGAAATCCCATTGGTCTCCATGAAAATAATGAAGGCAACCACCAAAGATATCGAGTTTGGGTTTAGCTGTAAAAGATGGATTGTAACGACCCGCCTTTCCGCTTGCACGATATTGCCCGCTTTGGACTAAGCTGACCCTAATGACACCCACCTAGTCCTCACGGCTTTACTTTTTCCCTAGCCCCCACACTTCCCAGTGGGTCACCCATCCCTGAATTGCTCCAGGGTGAGCACGCTTAACTTTCCAATTCTAACGTTCCGCTTGCCACTTTGCTAGGGAAAAGGCCTCGTGCAATGGGAGACGAATCATTATACTTAACATACGATCGTTCCCCGTCTATAGCCGATGTAGGGATTTGCCTAGTCCTCGGGGGTGCGAGAGAGAGGGCACCATAGGCAAATCCCTACATCGGCTATAGACGGGGAACGATCGTATGTTAAGTATAATGATTCGTCTCCCATTGCACGAGGCCTTTTCCCTAGCAAAGTGGCAAACGGAACGTTAGAACTGGAAAGTTAAGCGTGCTCACCCTCGTGCAATTCAGGGATGGGTGACCCATTGGGAAGTGTGGGAGCTAGGGAAAAAGTAAAGCCGTGAGGACTAGGTGGGTGTCATTAGGGTCAGCCTAGTCCAAAGCGGACAATATCGTGCAAGCGGAAAGGCGGGGAGTTACATTTGGTATCATAGCAGGACCCGGGTTATAGTCGGTGTGTTGGGGCAAACCTCAGCGAGGTCGCTGAGTCCATAAGGAGGGGTGAATGTGAGGTCCCCTCGGGGGTACGAGAGAGAGGACACCTTAGGCAAATCCCTACATCGGCTATAGACGGGGAACGATCGTATGTTAAGTATAATGATTCGTCTCCCATTGCACGAGGCCTTTTCCCTAGCAAAGTGGCAAGCGGAACGTTAGAACTGGAAAGTTAAGCGTGCTCACCCTGGAGCAATTCAGGGATGGGTGACCCACTCGGAAGTGTGGGGGCTAGGGAAAAAGTAAAGCTGTGAGGACTAGGTGGGTGTCATTAGGGTCAGCCTAGTCCAAAGTGGACAATATTGTGCAAGCGGAAAGGCGGGTCGTTACATGGATGTTTAAACAAGTTAAGAGTGTGGAAATCAACGGACGAAGCGGAAAGCGGAGACCACACTCTAGATACTCAAGAAAAACGGCGTGAGTGCCAACCAGTGGACGTAGGATCCGATCAGTAGGACCCGGCTGTCATAGAACACAATCGGAAGGGAGGTGGTAATTTTCCACGAGAGATTTCCACTTCCGGTGATGCATGGTATATGGCTGATCAAAAGATTTTAAGGCCTTGACAACAGAACTCTCAGGACCGATCGTATGTGCGATTGGATCAAAGAAATGTGGATAAGGGTTAGTAATGGGGGAATGAAAAGGTGAAAGACTCGAATTGGAGCTCCCCGAGCCAGATGAGGAGCCCGAGGAATGGGATGACGAGGCATCGTAGTTCGAGGAATGGGCAGAGTCGGAGGACATGATGTGAAGTTCTCGAAATTAAGATTTTTCCAATTTTTATAATTTTTGGTTGATTTTATTAAGTGTCTCGCGAGTTTTCGTATAAAAAGTCGTGAAATTCACTGTGCAGCCTACGTAGTCACTAGTTTTCGTTCAGGTGTTAAGTTCACTGTGTCACTGTTCAGTCGAGAGAATTCGTTCGTAAAGTCGCGAGTGTCACTGTGCAATGTAAGTAGTCGCGAGAACTCGTTCCAAAAGTCGCGAATGTCACTGTACTATGAGAGTAGTCGCGAGAAGTCGTTCGAAAAGTCGCGAGAAAGGTATGTTTCCGCGAATTAGTACTGTAACAGGGGGCGTACCTGGTATTTATAGGGCTCGGAATCTGACGTTCTTAGTGTCAAAACGATCGCGTCCACGAAGGCTTTTCAACCCTACACACGTATTTTCCGGAAAAATTCCCGAGCAAGTATTGACTTTCGGGATGAGCTAATATGATGTGGTTTACTACTCATAATCTGAATCCGAAAACCAGGGGACTATTGATATTACCCGGGGATGTTTTCGGTATCACAACGCCCCGGGAGCTCGTCCGACGCGGCTAGATGGTATTTTCAGTTTTCTTGGTATTCTTGTTTATTTACGTTATTCTATAGTTTTGGGGGTATTCTTGAAATTTGAACTCCCCGGGGACTACATATTTGCATTTGACTATCGTTTCTAGCAGTCTCGGCCAAGTTCGGCCCCATACGGGGTCAAGGGTATTTTCGTAATTTGGCACCCGAGAAGCATGCAGGTAAGTTGTGGTGATATTTTTTGCTGTATATTCGACATCTGGAAGCAGTGAATTATTTTACGAGGTTCTCCGGTATTTTTCATTCCATATTTCCGGTTAATTCTCGATCGAGATACATTTTCCAAAGTTCTATTGCGGAATGACATTTATTCTAATTTAATTGAATATTATTTAGCTTCTTTGGGCTTAATCTAGTGAAATTGGGCTGCTGTGCCTGAAACTTATTAATTGGGCTGTATTTCTCTATAAATATGAGCCACAAGGCACTGAAAAGGGATTTTGACCCTTTCTGTACCTTCGAAGGCAAGGCTTTGGCTCGAATTCGTTAAGGTACTCGCGAGACTTCGTTTTTCAGCCCCCATCCGCGAGTTTTCGCACCAAAACTCGCGGCCAGCTTCACAGATTCACTATTCGCGAGTTCTTGCTCGGAATCACTATTCGCGAGTTCTTTTTCGGGAGTTACTATTCCCGAGTTCTTGCTCATGATCACTATTCGCGAGTTCTTGTTCGGGAGTTAGTATTCGCGAGTTCTTGTTCGGGAGTTACTATTCACGAGTTCTTGTCTCGGGAGTTACTATTCACGAGTTCTTGCTCGGAATCACTATTCGCGAGTTCTTGTTCGGAAGGTACTATTCGCGAGTTCTTGTACTGTTCGCGAGTTCTTGCCGAAAAACACTATTCATGAGTTTTCGTACAAAAACTCGCGGCCAGCCCCCTCATTCGCGAGTTTTCGGCAGCTTCATCGTGACAGAGTGTTTTCGATCGTTTTTCGAGCCGTTTTCATCTGAAGTATTATTGTCACATCATTGTATTTGTATCCTTTGATTATTATAGTGGAAACCAAGGTAGAGCTTTGCTCTACCGAGGACGTAAGCTCACACATTGTGGGCCCAACCTCGTATATCGCTCGTGTACCCACATAAACTAAATTCCGAATAATTAAAAAAAATTGACTGATCTAAAAATAAATACCCAAAATATTTTTAGACTAGATCAAGTGTGATGGCCCCGGGTGCAAGTATATTCCGGTGGCGAGAGTGTGGTAGCCCCGGGTGCAGGTATATACCGGCGGCGAGTGTGTGATGGCCCCGGGTGCAAGTATATATCGGTGGCGAGTGCGTGATGGCCCCGGGTGTAAGTGTATACCGGTGGCGAAGATATATTGCTGAAGGTAGAGCGGTGGACTTATTTTAAGTATCTACTCATTTTAAAGAGGCGTTCGCCTTAGAGTTATCGCAGACTCTTTCAAGCCCCGCTACACTGGGGACTCTTACGCATTACTATTAGTATTATGCGCGTTATTATTGAGCACCCCTACTTGCGTAAGGGAATATCTAAGATTCAGGTAGATTCTAAATTTCTCTAGGATTGAATTATTCGGTGTTATATATTCCTTGAAGAATGTGGCGAGAAAAGAAAGTTGAGAAGATGAGAAGTTATATTATTCAGAGTATGTTTCTTTGTTAAAAGTACAGTGGATAAATTGAAAGGAAAACAAAGTCGAATTTTATATACATGGGGAATACAAAATGGAGAGAGAATACAAAGTGAAGAAACTATATATAGAAGTTTATTTCTTCTTCAGATAGCCTGAGCCTTCACGAGGTCCACTGGGGAGCTTTTTCACCAGCTTTATTTTTTGGGAGGATGGAGGGTTGACGTCTTTTTCTTGAAGCTCTGCAGCGGCCAACTTCTTGGAGGCGAACCTCGCTATTTCATCTTCGTGGCGCTCCCGAGCTCCAGTCACACTAGCTGGGGTATATATTTGAGGATCATACGCCGCCATCACGTCATCATCTTTCTGGAGCTCCGCCACGAGGGGGCCCACTGGCTCCGGAAATAAAGTAGCCAACCTCCTAAATGCATCCAGAGATGGGCCCTCCTCTGTTTCGACATCCTCCGAGTAGAGTTGCTGGTGAAGATCTTCATCCAAATTAAAATGTAACGCCCCGAACGGATCCTGTGAACAATCCAACATGTCCTCACCCGGTGCAGGCTTGAACGTCCCGGTGAGTTTGGGGTCGAGTTTCTTTTTCTCCTCAGTTGTCAGTGATATGCCCAGGATTCTCTGCGTCTGGATACTCACTCGTAACAAGTACATGACATTCGACTTTGCATCAGCTACGCCCCCAGATTTCTGAAAGTAGGGGAGTGTACTGTGTACTCCCATACTATTTTCCGGAAGCAGTCGTTAATCTGGGACGGTAGCTTGGTGATTCGTGCCCGGAGTCGATCGGTGATGGATTGGAGGCCTTCATTCCTTGCTTTTAGCTCTTTAACCTCCTCCGTGGCTTTCCCGAGAGCTTTCCTATCGGCCACATTTTCCTCTTTGGCCTTCCTCAGTTTTTCCTCAGTTTGCTCCCGGGTCTCCTTCAATTTGTCCTGCGCGTACTTCTCATTCACCTTGAGGGTCTCTATGGATTGTTCAAGGGCATGCATTTGCCCGATATGGAAAGCGGAGTTCTCCGTTAGCTCGCTGCGATGAGCTCGAAGTAAAGACTCGATCGCCTTACTATGCTCTTCTCGGAGTGGTGCCATCTCTTGGGCATGCTTATCTCGCTGATTTTGCATCAGCTTCTCCGCTGCTTTCTTCGTTTGCTCCCCAATAATGTCTGGCGAGTCGAGCTCCGAATGCCTGAGCATACAGTATTCCCCTAGTGCAGCTGCGTTGCCCAACTCGATTATGGTGCGCTCCATCTGAAATGAAAACAATAATGGTTAGTATATAAGTTATAGGGAAGCAATTGCTAGTATCGCAACGAACCTCCCCAATGGCGCGACGCATCGTCGCGGTCTGACTCATTAACCAACCAACGTCGGTAAGCACCGTGTGGTCATCCCGACCACGAGGCGGCAACTCTGGGTTCCGCTCCAAATATGCCAGGGCCGGCCGATTCGATAAGTTGTCACCTCTCGGAATTCGAAAGGTGAGTCCGTCCTTTATCAACACAAAGCTGGTCCGGCGTCCCATATCGAGCCATTCCTTAACCGTTAGTCTCGGGATGTCATGTATACGGAAGGCGTCGATAAATTCGGCGGTTAACCCACTCTTTCTTTTGGGTTCCGCGATCTCCAAGACGGTGGGACCTTCCGCCGGTCTTTTCCCCTTGTTCGGACGGGTGCCTTGGCTGGTCTCTCCCTCCGAACGGGTTTCTTGGCATACTTCCTCCACCACCGGGTCCATCGGCTGGTCCTCGCTAATCTCGCCCTCCTCATCGTCCCCGATGAAATCCACTAATGTTTCGGCAAAGTCGTACATGTCTTCATCGGGGGTGGGCTCCTCAACAGCGTACTCTAATCGCCGAGACAAGGGGATTAGATCTTCGGGACTCTCAGTAATTGCTGCAGCCGGCTCCTCATTTACCGGCTCTGGATTGGCCATCGTTGCAGCATTTTGTGGTGGTGGAGGAGTGACTTGTCTTATTTCCCCAGTCGGGGATGCCACTTCTTGTAAACTTGACGCCAGCTCGACCGCGACAGTTCAGTTCCGAGTCCCCGGTGGCGCCTCAAAGATGAGCTCATCATCCTTCGCAAGTATGTCACGGAGGAAATTCAGACGGTCCCCCCTGTTTGTTGGGTCCTTAGCTGGAGCCATTATTTATATGCAAGACAAATAAGTTAGGTGAGAAACGCGAAGTGGAAATTAAAAACAAGTATGAACCAAGCGCCTAAGGTTCTTTCCTATCAAAGAAAAGTTATCAAGTTAGCCCCTATATGAATATGCGGTTCATATACCTAGTAGTTCTCTACAAAAATGGGTGGGACCAGAAGGAGGTTGAGAGCAACCAGGATCGGGGCGTAGAATAAAGTCTTCATGGTCCAGTCAGCGACATCCGACCTAGCTCAATCGAGGAGTGCCTTCCTCAGAGGTCTCGGAAGGGTCGTCCGAGGAATAGGGCCGTAGGCTTCGGGAAAAAATGGTTCCCCTTCAACGGGGAACCGCCAAGGAAAACTCAGAGGAGACAGCTTCGTATCCCCCACACCACAAACAAAAAAGAAGTGTTTCTTCCAGTCGTGATTGGAGTGGAGAGTAGAAAAAGTGAATGGGCTTGTCTTGTGCCTCGGGCGGAAAAATATACAACCTTGGGCACCAAACTTGACGGCAGTACTAATGTGGAAGATTTGAAAGAAAAAGTCTATGGTCAAAGGAATGCAGTTCACCTCCATGAATATTATGAAGACAACGACAAAAGAGATTGAATTAAGGTTCAGTTGGAAAAGATGAATTTGTAGATGCGAGATCAATTCTACTAGGAAATGATGAAGAGGAAAATGAAGGCCACATTCTAAGTATTCAAGAGAAATAGTGTGGGTGGCGATCGGAGGTGTCAAAAGACGGTCGGTGGGCTCAGGTTGGTATAAGACACAGTCGGAAGGGAGATAATACTGTTCAAGAATCGATACCCACTTCCGAGCATGCATGCTATAAGGTTGGTTAAAGGATTTTAGGGCTTTAACCGCGGAACTTTGAGGGCCGAGGGTGTTTTCGAGACAAACGATCCTCTCGAAAAAATGAGAATTAATGGTGGAAAGGCAGGGAGTAAAAGGGGATGTGATCGAATCGAAACTCCCCGAACCGAATGAGGAGTCCGAATGATCTAAGGATGAAGTAGTGGCGGAGCTAGTGGATTCGGTGCAATCGGAAGTCATTGGTAAATTTAATTAAAATTTATTTTTTGAAATTATTTTTACAAATTTTATTAAGTGTCTCGCGAGTTATTGGCGAAAAGTCGCGAGAATTACTGTTCAAGTCCTTAGTCGCGCGTTGTGTAAGTTTAGTCGCGATAAGCACAGTACTCACGAGTTGTGGTTGTAAGTCTGGTACAAGGCAGTCGCAGGTTATTGTCGCGACTGATGCATTACTCGCGAGTTGTGGAAATTCTTAAGAAGTAGCGAGTTGTTTCACAAAGTCGCGGATGGCACAGTAGCTATGACAAGTCGCGAGTGCTCAGGAGTCTGTGCGAGAAAGTGAGTTATGAGGAGCGTACAGGGCTTTTATAGTGGTGATATCCCGAGCTGAAAAATCCCGAAATTTTCACCCGAGCTCAGAATGTGACGTTCTTAGTGTCAAAACGATCGTATTGACGAGAGAATTTCAACCGTGCTATGGATTTCTTCGGCGGGGATCCCGAACGATAATGGGCTTTCACGACGAGCTGGTGATATATGGTTTACGACTCAGAATCTGAATTTGAAAACAAGGGGACCATTGATATTACCCGGGTATATTCTCTTGTATTTATCATTACCCGGGGGCTCGTCCGACATGGTTACGTAGTATTTTCGATATTTTCATATGTCTATCGCGAGGCATTCTCAGGGGATATTCTCGTAATTCAGGCTCGCTGGGCCCCGTATACAGTTTTTGTAGGCGTTTTGAGATGTTTTGAGTTATCTCGGCCCCTGACGAGGCCAGGGGTATTTTCGTAATTTTCCACACGAGAGCACATCGATCGGGTGCAACGATGTTATGTGGCTGCGTATTCACTGCTTGGAGGCAAAGAACTAATTTGCGAGGTTTTCCGGTATTTTCTCATCGTATTTCCAACTAATATCTCGACCGGGATAGGTTCCCAAAACTTCGGGATCAGCGTGGCATTTATTATATTATAATTGGAGGTTATTTAAGTGTATTGGGCTAAGTGAAGTAAACTGGGCTTATGGGCTCAAATAAGTGAAGTTGGGCTGGATTTCTCTATAAATACAAGCCCAGTGCATTTGGACGGGTCAAACTGTTGTCACGTTTTCCAAGGCAAAATATTATTCTGCATACTGTAGAGTCGCGACTTTTTGCCCGTAACCGCGACTTGTTGCCTGCTTCCTAGCTTGAGTCGCGACTTGTTGCTCTTCATCCTGCAGTCGCGACTTATTGCTCGTAGTCGCGAGTTATCGTTCTGCTGCACGCAGTCGCGACTTGTTGCTACCCCAGCGTGTCTCGCGACTTGTTGCCATCTCCCCCCGACCCGCGAGTTGTTGCTCTATTTCGCGAGTTGTTGATGATACAGTATATTTCGCAAGTTGTTGACCACAACTCGCGACTGCACGCCTCCTGGGCGCAACGAGCCGTTTTAGATCGTTTTTTGAGCCGTTTTCCTCTGGATTGTTGTTATCACATCATTGTACTTGTAACCTTTGATCATTATAGTGAAAACCAAGGTAGAGCTTTGCTCTCCCGAGGACGTAAGCCCACACATTGTGGGCCCAACCTCGTATATCGCTCGTGTCCTCATAACAAATCAATTTCAAGTAATTAAAAATTGACTCATCTAAGATTAAACACTTTAAAACATTTTTAGACAAGATCAAGTTTCAAATCTCCATGCGAATTGTTCCACTACTAACTTCGAGTCTGAGAACATTCGCACTCTGCTAACTCCCATTTTTCGAGCCAAGGTCATTCCTGATAACACAGCCTCACATTCTACCACATTATTTGTTCCAACAAAGGAAAATTTGACTGCGGAATGAATAAGGTCACCTTGTACCGTTGTTAGGGTAATGCCCGCTCCTCTTCCTCCGAAGGTCGACCCATCTACATGGATCGTCCATCGATCATCCTCTTGGTTAAGATATATGGCCGATCGGGTCATTTCAACCACAAAGTCGGCTAGGACCTGAGCTTTGATCGCCCTTTGGGGCAGGAATTCTAGATACATAGCGCTGAGTTTGATAGCCCATTTTGTCAATCTCTCATTCAAATCCTTATGTTTAAGGACCACCTTCAAAGGTTGATCCGTATAAACATAGACCGTTCGGCCTTCAAAATAATGTTTCACCTTGGATATAGCTTTTTTCAAAGCTAGCATGAATTTCTCCAAGGTGGAATATCTGGTTTCAGCAGATACCAGAGAATGGCTGACATAATAAACAGATCTATGAGTGTCGTCTCGGATAGTCACCAGAGCTGCGCTGACGGCAACTTCTGACACAGCAAGATACAACCCCAAAGGTTCATCACAAGTTGGACTTACCACCACCGGGGGAGTGCTTAAATAAGTCTTTAGCTCGGAGAACCTCTAGATGGCTTGCTTTTCTTGGCACTCTAAAATAAGGTAGAGCCCGTTCTGTGGATTTTGAAATAAACTTTCTTAGTGCGGTGAGTCGGCCCGTAAGCCTCTGAAATTCTCTCTTGTTTCTTGGAGGTTGCATATCAATGATAGCCTACACCATTTCAGGTTTAACCTCTATGCCTTTCTCTGAAACGTAATATCCTAGAAATTTTCCACTTCGGATCCCGAAGCATCATTTGTTTGGATTTAGTTTAAGCTTATATTTTCGGCATACTTCGAAACAACGAGAAAAATTAGAAAGGTGGTCTTCATCATTCATAGATTTAACAATCATATCGTCAACATAAACTTCCATCATATGGCCGATCAATTCTCTAAAGATCTGTTGATCAACCTTTGATATGTTGCTCCAGCATTTTTGAGACCGAATGGCATAACCACATAACACTAAACGCCATCTTCGGTGATGAATGATGACTTCTTCTGATCTTCTTCAGCTAGGAAGATCTGATGGTACCCAGAATAAGCATCCATGGTACTCATCATGGTGTTACCCGACACAGCGTCTACCAGTCGGTCGATATGCGGCAAGGGGAAAGGGTCCGACTCACAGCTTTTGTTAACATCGGTAAAGTCGATGCACATTCGCCATTTCCCATCCGGTTCGGAGACCAATACTGGGTTTGCAACCCATTCAGTATAGTGGATTTCTCTGATGAATCCCGACCGCAGGAATTTATTCACCTCAGCCCGGATAATCTCGATTTTTTCGGGAGAATAGCCTCTCTTTTTCTGCCTAACAGGCTTCATTCCAGGCTTGGTGTTGATCCGATGTAACTATCGGATCGGTCAATCCCCTGAACATCGTCCGGGGTCCATGCGAATATATCCACGTGGCTTCTCAGCAAGTGGATCAGTTCATTTTCAAAAGCAGGGGCTAAATGTACCCTATGCGAGTTGTTTTGGTTGAATCATCCTCAACCAAGTTAATCAACTTGAACCCTACGGGTTCCATTGCTTGCCTCGGGTGCGGCGGTTCTTCCAGCAGATCGACCCGGGCCCTTTTGATAGGTGCCAATGTTCGGCACGAGCTCATGTAGCATTGCCTAGCTACTTTCTGATCCCCTTGATAGAAATAACTACATGAATGGAGGGGAATTTGAGCATCATATGATAGGTAGATGGTACCGCCTCGAACTTACTAGGGCCGGTCCGTCCGATAATGGTGTTGTAAGCCAAGTCGACTTCAACTACAATGAATTCCAGATCCTCCGATCGATCCTTGGATGGTTATCCAAGGGTGACTGGGAATAAAATCTTCCAGCATGGAATGACGCTGCTATAGTCGAACGACCAAAGAGTTATATTAGCGATCGGGAGGTCATGAGCAGCAGCTCCAACATTTCGGCGACCTCGCGCATCATTAGATTGCACGATGCCCCGATGTCCACTAGGATCCTGTGGACACGACGTTTCCTGATGACTCCAGTGATGGTAAGGGGATCATCGCACGGATCGATGATCCCTTCCCGATCGGGCATGGTGAAAGTGATATCCTCCCCGAAGGGAGGGGACCGTTCCGCTAGATCATATTTAACCAGCGCCACAGATTCGGAGCTCTAAGCGGAGTCTCCGCGCGCAGTTCTATTTCGGTCCCGGACCGATTCATTTATTCTCATACCACCGGAGATAACATAAATATCTCCAACTACTTCTCTAGGTGCCGCCTCATTTTGAGGAGGTTGGGCACCAGTTTCCGCAGGTGGAGGAGCGGCCTGCTCCTGTCTTCCACCCTCGTTCTTTGTGGCTCTGCCGCCACGGCCGCGCCATCTTCTTCTTCGGCCCTGACCACAGTTCTCGCGACCGTGTTGGCCTCTTTCTTGTTCTGGCGGAGGAGACCGTCGGTCCTCCGTCCGATCATTATAATTTCGGGGTTGTCACCGATTATCCCTTCCCCGCGGCTTGTGACGATCGTCACCTTGGTGGCCCTTCGGGGGGATTCTGCTCGCTTGCCCTTCTGACCATTCTGGTCAGGCTTTTCTTTATTCATTGCCACTACAGTCTCTTTCAACAGCGGGCATTTCAGGGTCGAGTGATCGCAATTATGATGCAGCTCGCAATACACCCGATTGTCCTCCTGCTTCGGGCGGACATCTTTCTCGCCTACAGCCGCTACTTCTCGCGACTACTTCTTAGGGTAGGAAACCCTATGATCACCTGCGGGCTCAGAATTCCTGCTAGGTTTCCGATAGCCAAGCCCCATCACTTCATCCACCTTAATATACTTGTTGATTTTCTGATGAAGTTTTCCCAAGGTCGATGGTGGGCTCTGTACCAAACTGGCCAAAAGGCCGCACGATCTCAACACCTGCTGTAGAATCAATCTTATCCCAGAGCTCAAGCTTAATACCCAGCGCGGTCCTATTGAATTTCTCCATGAAGGACCGAAGACTCATTTTTTCCGGGATATATTTTAACTGATATAGTTCCTACCTGCTTCGGGGGGGTCCTACATTTGGAGCAAATTGCTCTGAGAAAGCCAGAATAAATCCGCCATACGACTGTATGGATCGGGCCAGCAAATTTTTGAACCACGTTGGGGCGTCGCCTTGTAATCCTGCCGCGAAGATGCGGCACTTTAGTGAATCTGAGGCCCGAACCGTTCCCATGCGTAATTCGAAATCGGCAACATGATCGATCGGATCACCGTCACCACGAAATGTCGTCAACCCCTCGTGGTTGCTATAATGCCGATCTGGGACTGCTGCCCAGATCTCTTCAGAAAAGGGGAGCATCAAATCTCCCAAGGTGGCTGATAAGCTTTCAGATTGTTGGGACGATTTCTGGACCGCATGCAGATTATGCCACCAGTCATCATCCTTATTTCGCCTGATTGGGGCCTCCATGGCCCTGTTGAATAAACCAGGATTGCGTCCCATATTATGTTTGCAATCCTTCAACGCACGCATGCTCTCCAACTCCCTGGTGAGCTTGTCAATTCGTCGCTGCATATGCTCCTGATCATTTCCAGGAGCGGGAGTTAGAGCCCTGGCCGGGGGGGAGGAGTAGACCGATATCTGGGCCTTCTTGTTGTTACACCACGCCTGATGATTTCTTCATCATCAGTGCTGCGCTCGTCAGAATCACTTTCGTATCCTCTGCTTTTGGGAACAAGGCTCGAAACAGCCGGTGGTTCTGTTCCACTTCTCTCCGACGTAATCTCGAGTACAACCTTCCTGATTACAGCTTCCAGATCCTGCAAAGTGAATGTTGGTGCTGGGAGACTTGCGGGAAGCACGTCACTGTCATTTGTCGAAGTTCCAGTCGCCATGCCTTTGATTGTCCTATCCCTGGTAGAAAACTCAAATGGGATTAGAGAATTGTCCCCACAGACGCGCCAAACTATTATGGTCCCTTTTTAGGGGGTACAAACAGTCACCCGATTCGTCAGCCAACGAACTCGGTTTTGATTTGTTGTTTATGGGGAATACGATTAAAACTAGAAACAATAAAGAGACATAGCGATTTATAGTGGAATCCCAAGAATAGGGGTGAAAACCACTTGAGTAAGAGTGAATTACGCTCCTAGCATGTTCACTAATCAAACAATTCATACAAAATACAGCAGAGGCTTAATGAAAATGACAAGGAATAAGAAAGTAATAAGAACTCTAGCAGGGTAACGGCATGTTCTTACGAGTCCAAAAGGTTATGCTATTTCCGTCGCCGCGCTCTATATTTATAGAGATAGTGGCGTGTGTATATCGCGCTCTGTAACCGCCTCTGACAAGTTTGTTAGAGGTTGTTGTCGCGCGATGTAAAACGAGGTTGGGACCGAGGCGTGGTCTGCGTGAACGGGCCCAAGGCGTGGTAAACGTGTGAAGGCCCGAAGCGTGGAAAGCGCGGGTTTGTAACCGTTTGGACCGAACCACGGAGCCAGTTACCAGAAAATGCTTTATTTCTCCAAGGTTATCTTTGGTCCTCTCGTGGAACATCGGGCCGCTTTTTGTTAAGTGTATAAATGGTCTGCACGAGTTCGCTTCCACCATTTGGATCGGCCCAATCGTTATTGGGCCTCATCCGTTACAGGGTGTCTGATCCTAGAGTTCTCATTAGCATGTAATGGAGTTAATGACTTATCAAGTCTCTCGACAAGAATATTATGAACCACATTCCAAAAATTAGACTCATCACTCTGATTCTTTTCTTCATGAAAAAAATTGTTTTATTTACATGAAGTAACATAGTATCCCACTTTCATACACCAGATGAAGAGAAGGTTTCACCAAATCACATTCTCTTATCAATTCATAAATTGGTTTTGAGAATATAAGAATATAATCTATTAAATTCCATATATCATCATTAAATAACTTTTCTCTAACGAATGAAGCATTCTCAATACTATCATACATGTAAGTTAACCACTCTGGAGAAATCACTAAAGATCTCAATGTCAATTTTGAAAAATTCTTCAACATAGCATACCTCTTAGAATGATCATTGATGAAATTCCTAATCAAGCAAGAGAAACAATTGTTTCAGCAATCCCCCCGCATGCACCATAGATCATGGCATCATTTTCACTTGGATTAAATATATCTTTGAAAACCAAATTAAGAGTGTGTACAATACATTAAGTCCAATAAATCTGCAAAAAAATATTGATTTATAAACATTTGAATAAAATCTATAAATGATTTCTTACTCGAGGATGTGCTTGTTGTATCAATGTACCAGCTGCTTTACATACTGCTGCATTATCTGTAATAACTTGAACAATATTTTTCGATCCAACTTCTTTGATGACATCTTCAATCAATGAATATATAAAATATTGATATTTTCTGATTCCATCACAATTAATAGCACACAAGAAAACAACTTCATTTACATTAACATCCATGAAATTTATTAGTGGCTGATGTTGTGGATCAGTCCATCCATCACAAACTATTGTAACTCCTTTAATTTCCCAAGTGTCTCTAATATCAGCAAGTTCTACATCAATATGCTCTTTTTCTTCATCCAAAAGTCATGTTCTCAATGGATTATACTCCGGGGCTACATAAACTATAAATCAAAAGAGAGCATGCAATTAGTACAATTCAGAATTTCAGTATTTTCGTGTTAATAATGAAAGCATAATGTTAAGACTTACTTGGAATATTCATTGAACATGCTAAGGCATAAGATCTTCTATAATATGGATTTTTAGCCACATGAAATGGAATTCCTGCTGAATGAAAGAATCGAACTATCTCTTTGTCGAGCTGTTTTTCCATTGTTCATTAATCATTTGATCTATTTTCAGTTGAGATCCACATCTTGACCTTTTATTCCAAGACTCTTCTCCGTGCGATTGAGATAATAATTCAAATGAATTAGTATTAAAAGTAGAATGTGAGTAAGATGATGCTTGACTTGCAACTTTATTTTTCTGACTTTTACTTCTTCATTTTGTAGCTTCACCGTCAAGTTTCATTAAAATAGCAAACATGTTGGAATCTCTACACATGTTACTACTCCTTGACCAGTAATTTTGAGTAAATGTGCTTTTACTCGTGAGTAAGTTCCTCGGTATTGATCATTGCAAAAATTTCAACTCCATTTACTATTTCCAAATGAAAATAGTAAATGACACATTAATGTAAAATAACAAATTCATATAAAGAAAACACATGTCTTCAAAAAATAAAATTAACACATTAATATTGAAATAGCTATAATGTAAATGAGTGAAAATATGAAATCATGTCGTTAAATTGGTAGAATTGCTTCATAGCGAAAATAAGAAATGTTCGTCAGTCAGGACAACACTACACCCATATAAAAAATCGCAAATTAAATCATACCGAAAATAAGAAATTTCTGAAGGCAAAACCTAAGGCAATAGCGACGCAGGAAGACAAAATTTTGCAGAGGAATTGGGCTGTGAACTGTGTGAAATAGGTTAAATAAAGTGAGAGAAATCAATAAATAATTAAAATTTTAAAAATAATAAATTAAATAATAATACGTATTGGAGCATATGACATGCGTACCGTGTCCATTGGTATGCAAAACCTTTAAAATAAAAAAGTTGTCATGTCCATGCACCCTAGATTGTTTGCATATTTCAAATTTTTAATATACCTAAAACTATTTAAGTATTTATCAATAATTTGTAAATTTTATTAAAATTTTCACAAAATTCCACATGAATTGCCCACGCTATTTTGTTACTTTACATCATTCAATACCATGTCCTATAAAATTAAACTAGCAAAATAACACTAATTTGTTATCTTTCCAGTTGCATTGTAAAAATCGAGGGAATTGTGTTACGACTTAAAATGTGCGATGAATTATGCTACATAACCAAATCAACGGTGAATTTGCCAGTGAATAGTGTTGCAATGTAAAATTCGGAGAGAATTATGTTACAGCTCAAAAAGCGTAGTGAATTATGCTGCAGAACCAAATCCGTGGTAAATTTCTCAGTGAGTAGTGTTGTAGTGCAAAATCGAGAGGAATTGTTCATTGAAGAAAAAAGCGTTTTATTTCCGGGTCAACAGAGAAAAGTTTGTCATTTTTTCAAGTAATACAAAAGGTGAATTTTTAGAATTGAATGATTGTGCCAACATACTCTTGAGAATTTAAAAGAATATCTTATATAACCATCATTTATGTCTCCATCATCACTTCGAAAGCCATTAGGTTTATATTTAGTGGTATCATATGAAGTTGTTGGCGCTACGTTGATTAGACTCAAAGACAAGGTACACCGTCCGGTATATTTTGTTGGCAGGAAGTTGCAAGGTGTGGAATCTAGTTATACCGATTTAGAGAAATTCTTTCTAGATGTCATAGTTCCCTACCTAAAACTAGGCATTATTTTCAGGGTCATCATATTGTGCTGTTAAACAGATCAACCTATCAAGAAGGATAAGGAAGACCACTTGGTATATTATGTTGGGAGGAAGTTGCAAGGTATGAAATCCAGTTATACCGATTTAGAGAAACTCTTTCTAGTTGTGTTAGTCACCTGCCGAAAAATGGGGTATTATTTCCAAAGTCATTATATTACGGTGTTAAACAGATCAGCCTATCAGGAGTGTATTATCAAAGGTTGACGCTTCCATAGGTTAGCCAAATGGATCATTGAAATTGGAAAGTATCAAATCGAGTGGATATAGCTGTGAGATTTAAAGTCGCAAATGTTGTGGATTTCATAGTGGAAATGACACGTTCGAACGAGACTGAGGATGGATAATATTTGGATTTATTTGTTGACGAATCATTTTCTATAGAAAATGAGTCTGACGTTGAAAACCGGGACGAAAACTATGAAACTCCATTCACCGCATATTTGGACTTCAAATGCAAATTCACAACGGAAATTCAAATCGTAGTCCGTTTCTCCGTGATCAAAATAAATAATATATCGAAAGCCCGAACAATTGGATAAATATGAAATCTCCAAATTTACTATTCACCACGAATGTAATATTCATGCCGAAAAATACTATTCATCGCAGATTCACTATTCATGCCGAAAAATATTATTCATCACAGATTGACTATTCACCACCGGAAACACTATTCACCACGGATTTCATTATTCGCCGCCAGAACACTATTCACCGTGGATTTCACTATTCACCTCACATTTTCATATATAACTTTTTTATGATACATGTTGAGATTCTGAACCTTTTTTTCGCCGATATACGATAAGGTCCTCCCAATTTCTATCCAGCTTTCCAACATTCCTCTGCACTTTAATGCTTCCGAGGACAAGGTCGCCTTCAAAGAATTCCCTTGGGAGGACCCGTTTGTTATGGGCACGTTCCATATTTCGTTGGTAAGCACGCATCCGTNATGGGAGTTAAAACTCGTCCCCACGGACGGCGCCAAACTGTTGTGGTTCGAAAACCGGGGGTGTCAACAGTCGACCGGTTCGTTGCAAGACGAACTCGGTTGTTATTTGTTTATGTGTGGAGAAGGTTGATGATTCAAAGGTAAAGGAGGCAAACGGATTTTTGAGTGGAAAACCTCGGAAACGAGGAAAAAACCACTTGACTAAGGGCTAAAAGAAATGCCCTCAGCCTGTTCAATAAACGAATCCATGATTATACAATACATGTTTGTTTGATCGACCACAAAGAGGGGGAAGATAATCGAAAATAAATCGAGAGTAATCTGTCAAGCTCAAGCCCTCTGGAGAAAACCGAAATCGAAGTCCTTTTCTCCTTCTCTCTGTGTCCTTTTTATACTCCCACTGTACTATGCACAGTAGGGTGTCGTTTTGCGCCTGTCCTTTGCTACTAGGTCGGCTAACGTCAGGCGGAACAGCAGCCGGAAATAGCTCCCCGTAGCTGCATGGCGCCGGTCCTTTCGGCGCTGCTAGCCAGCTACTCTTTGGCCTCTAGTGGCTTACACCCATTGCCGAACCACGCTACTGACACGTTTGTCGCGGGTTATCGTCGCATGTGATGCATGAGGATGGCCCGAAGCAACGCCGGCAGCAAGTGGACCGATCGGTCTGGGCACACGTGGGGAGCTGGGCCCCCACGGCTCGGGACCGATCGCTAGATGCGATCGATCGGGCCAAGCGATATAAATGGGCCCTCTACTGATCTGGGCCTCCAAGTTCGGCTCACCTGTCTGGGCCGTCATGGCCAAGGCTGGTCCTAACCCTATTCGGGGTATCGGGTTCCGATGATCTCATCAAATATGTATGAGTATATACTCATACAAATATATTAATCGATTTTCGACAATTTATATATTGACTATTTCAGTATTTGTATGAGTATATTTGTAAATATTTAATTTTCGGATTAAGCCCGATATCCGCGAAATCGGTCAAAATACCGAAAAACGATTTTATGTTTTTTTAAATTAAATAGTTTTTTTAAAAAATTATATTGTTTATTTAAAAATTATTATTATTATTATCGATATTTTTAAAATTTATTTTTTCAGATCGAGTCGGGTCGGGTTTCCGGGATCAAACCGGTGACCGCAATACCGGTCAAAATATCGAAAATACTATTTTATGTTTCTTTAAAATTAAATATTTTTTAAATTTATTTTTTTCGAATCGAGTCGGGTCGGGTTGGGTTTCCGGGATCAAACCGATGACCGTGATACCGATCAAAATATCGAAAAAACTCTTTTATGTTTTTTTAAAATTAAATTATTTTTAAAAATAATAAATTTTTATTTTTTAAAAAAAATATTGTTTTTTTAAAGCATTCATTTTTTAAAAAATAATTTAATTTTTATTCGGGTCGGGTCGGGTTCGGGTTTGACCCTAACGCCAAAGTTAACACCGTTAGGGTTACGTGGGGACTGATTTTGCCTCAATTTCAAAAGTTTGGGGACCAAATTTGTAACTGTTTGTAAACTTTGGGGACCGGTATTGCCAGCTTAAAAGTTTGGGGGTGGTATTGCGTTAATGTTAAAACTTTGATGACCAAATTTGTCAAATTATTAAAGTTTAGGGATTCAATTTGCCAAATTAATCAAACTCTAGGGACTGATTTTGCCTTTTAAAACGTTGGGGACCAATAATGCCAAATTATCGAAACTTTGGGGATCCAACACACCATTTTCTCATTTAGCAAAACTATATTATTATGGTCATGATTTATGTAAAATATTAATATATCTTTATATACAAAAAAAATAAATATAATTGGAATATAATTATCAAAAGTAATGATAAATTAAGTATTTGTTAAATCATGGCGATCTTACATTTATTTTAACAGTTATGATAAAATCATTATTTTTTAGCGATAAACACATCATAACTTTACTTTTGTTTTGTTTTATTTTGTATACGCTAAAAACATCATTATTTGAACATCTCACTACATTTTTAATCGTAGAACCACACACATCCATAAGCAATTGAACAAATGATACATGCTCTTAGAGCGTACAAAACAAAGTTGAAACATCATAATTCGAGTGTTAAGCTCGGGACATTGATATTTAGGTCGATCAACAATTGCGGTCTTTCATTTCGTTGTTGTCTAAATTTTACTTCGTATCAATTGTAATCTTCTTGGGTTTGGTCTATTTTGTTGTTTATTTTTAATCCTATTAGTTAAGCTACGTTAGTTGAAGCGATAAAAATGACACCAGATTTATAGTGGTATCCGATCACGTTGTCTTAGTTAAGACACGATCGTATCGGCAATCCACTTTCCAACACCCTGCAATTTATTCACTATTTTAGTTGCAATGTTCAACAACACAGAACACAGAACCAACTAAAACACAGAATACACATATTCACAGGAAGTTAAAGGTATGGTATACAAACAGAACACCACCAGAATACTGAACTCCTTAATCGCTAAGAAGTCAGTAACGTAAACCTGCAGTTTTCAACCAAAACGTTAGTTAACACAGCAGTTTCAGAGTATACGTTTTGAAGTCTTAACAGTGAATAGAACTGTAGGAAGTTCTTGTCACACAAGCCAAACGTATTTACACAGATCTACGTAATGTTTTAAGGCTTCAGTATGTATCTTGGTCACTGGTTTCCAGGAACTCAGATCTATACAGATCTGGCTTGAAAACACTTACGTTGACACAAGTCTTTAAGAAACCCAAAGGTTTTCTCAAAGACGTAACCCAAAACACTAAGTAATCTTACAATAAGTGCTTAGAGCCAACAATTTAGGCTAGAAGCAGAGCGAATAATACTGAACGTAAGTACTGAAAGTAAATACAGAATGTTAAAGTGCAGTATGTAAATGCGTTCTTTAACCAAGTCACACAGTTCCTCAGATCGTCAAGGATCTGTCTGAAACTCAGACTATCAGGCCAAGAACGTTGAGAAAATCCACAGATTTTCTCAAGAACGTAACCCAAAACACTAAGTAATCTTACAATAAGTGCTTAGAGCCAACAATTTAGGCTAGAAGCAGAGCGAATAATACTGAACGTAAGTACTGAAAGTAAATACAGAATGTTAAAGTGCAGTATGTAAATGCGTTCTTTAACCAAGTCACACAGTTCCTCAGATCGTCAAGGATCTGTCTGAAACTCAGACTATCAGGCCAAGAACGTTGGATTTTCTCAAGAACGTAAAGATAGCGCTGTAAATTTTTGAAAAAACGTAAAACAAGTTTAAAACTTTACACAGCGCACTAACGTTCTAGATCTGAATAATGAAAGCGATAGCAAGAGCACTAACGCTAGCAAGAACAGAGCAAGTAATCAAGAACAGAGCGCTAAAGCAAGTAAAGAGCAAGAACAGAGCAAAGCGCAGAAACAGAAAATGCGAAAAGTGAAAAGTGACAGATTTTCACAGCGCCGTGTCTTATATAGTACAGGCCAAGCCCAATAACAGAACGAAGTTTCTAGAAGGCCCAACGGCACATACTCATTAACGAAGGTTAATTGCAATTCACAGCCCACATACATACACAGCCCATTAACGTTCAGTCCAATAGAATTTCACAGCCCACATACATGCTCGGCCCAATAACGAAACAGCAAACGAACGATATTACCGAACGATATTACCAAGATTAGTACTGCTTCAACATATTTTATTCGACAAAGCAAGAACAATAATTTCTAGATTTTTTTGTGATTTGTATATTGCTAGTATCATTTACATTTAGGATGATTTTCCATTAAATTTTTATTAATGATTATCTTAGTAGACAAATTTTTTATTTAAATTGGATGAAGAGCTTGAGAGATTTTCCAATAAAAAACTTAATTGCATCAATAGTAATTAATTATTATTATGTTATTAAAATAGTTAGATATGAACTATTATAGTACTTCAAATTTAAATTTATAATATAGTAAAACTAAAGATTTGATTTTNGAAAGTAAATACTAAATGTTAAAGTGCAGTATGTAAATGCGTTCTTTAACCAAGTCACACAGTTCCTCAGATCGTCAAGGATCTGTCTGAAACTCAGACTATCAGGCCAAGAACGTTGAGAAAATCCACAGATTTTCTCAAGAACGTAAAGATAGCGCTGTAAATTTTTGAATAAAACGTAAAACAGGTTTAAAACTTTACACAGCGCACTAACGTTCTAGATCTGAATAATGAAAGCGATAGCAAGAGCACTAACGCTAGTAAGAACAGAGCAAGTAATCAAGAACAGAGCGCTAAAGCAAGTAAAGAGCAAGAGAGCAAGAACAGAGCAAAGCGCAGAAACAGAAAATGCGAAAAATGAAAAGTGACAGATTTTCACAGCGCCGTGACTTATATAGTACAGGCCAAGCCCAATAACAGAACGAAGTTTCTAGAAGGCCCAGCGGCCCATACTCATTAACGAAGGTTAATTGCAATTCACAGCCCACATACATACACAGCCCATTAACGTTCAGCCCAATAGAATTTCATAGCCCACATACATGCTCGGCCCAATAACGACAGCCCATTAACGAAACAACAAACGATATTACCGAACGATATTACCGAGATTAGTACTGCTTCAATAGGTAAACTAGATGGCAAGTGTAAATGTATGTATCAACTTACAATAATAGTGAACGAAGAACGTATAAGATCGTGAACATGAGCGGAGAAGAGTTACCACAAACTTGGCATATTTACAATTTGCTTAACTAAAAGGGAGAGTGGCTACCTCAACACGGGGTTGGATGACAGACCTTTGTAAATAGGCAAGAGTAGAGTGGCGAAGGTCGTGAACCATCTCTTCCATCATTTTACGAAGAGATTAAGGATCAAAGGTTACAAAATAATGTTTCATTGGTTTTGTACTCAGAGTTTCCAGTGAATCCCTATTTTCCATCAAAGTAAAAGAGATAGATCAAAGAAGAGTTTCTTAATGATTTAAAAGTAGATCCCACATACGGTACCAAATGTTACAGGTGAAATATTGTAATCCGTAAAATTTAATTTTGTTTGTTTGTAAGGACTACTGATTATCGGTTTCAGTATGAAAATGAAATTTTTTTGTGGAAACCCGAGATTAGGGAGGAAAAGTCCTAGGGCACCATAGCAATGAAAATTCCGCATAAAATGTAAGTAGCAAATAATGAGTAATGAGACTCTTTTCTCTAACTCAATGCTTCCCAACCACCTTTCTGCTTGAGTCATCTCCTCTTTTATAGAAAAGAGATATTTTATTTAGAGGGAGACATTTTTTGTCGTGGTAGATTAGAAGTTTTGTCAATTTTGGTCCACAAACTTTATACTTTCTAGCAAAATTAGTCTCCGAAATTTGATGTTGGCAAAACCGTTCCCCAAACTTTTTTTTTTGCAAAATCAGTCCTCAAACTTATGTGTGTGTGGCATAATTGGTTCCCAAAAGTTGCGATTTGTGGCAATTAAGGTCCCCAAACTAAAATTACACAAAATTTGATCTCCAAAGTTTCGGGATTTTGGCCAATTTAGTCCCTAACGGCGTTAATGATCCCTAAAGTTTGTAAAATGTGTCAATTTTAGCCCACATACTTTTGAATGGCTAATTTGGTCTCCAAATTTTACATAATTTGGTAAATTTAGTCCCCAATGAAAGAATATGATGTTTTTGGAGACCAATATGTATGAATATGATTTTCATGATTGATGAGAACTCTAGGACCGGGTTCCCTGTAATGGATGAGGCCCGATAACATTTGGGATGACTTAAATAATCAAAACGAACACTTACAGCCCACTTACACCTTCAGGAAGAGCGGCCCGATGTTCAACACAGAGAACCGAAGATAACCTTAGTAAATAAAAGCGTTATCTGCCAGCTGGCTCCGGGGTTCCGTCCGAACAATTACAAAACGGTTACAGGCTCACGCGTTCCACGCTTCGGGCCCTGTCACGTTTATCATGCTTCGGGCCGAATCACGCAGACCACGCATCGGTCCCAACCTCGTTTTACATCCTGCGATAACAACCTCTAACAAACTTGTCAGAGGCGGTTACAGGACGTGGATTACACTCGCAGGCAACTCTATAAATACAAGGCCAGACGAAGGAAAAGACAGGACCCTTTGGACGCGGAAGAACAGGCTGTTACTCTGCCGGATTCTTCTAGCTTTCTTTACCTCGTCATTTTCATTAGCATGTCTTGTATGAACTTTGATTTATTTTCTTCAGTGAGCAGGCTAAGAGCATAATCAGCTCTTAGTCGAGTGGTTTTCACCCCAGTTCACGGGGTTTCTACTATATATTGCCGTGCATTTATTTTGGTTTTTAGCTTTTAATCGTCTTCCACATTTTAAAGAAATCAGAATCGAGTTCGTTTGTTGAACGAACCGGACAACTGTTGGTACCCCCTAAAAAGGGACCATAACAGTTTGGCGCCGTCCGTGGGGACGATTTTTTCTAATCCCATTTGAGTTTTCTACCTGGGATAGGATAATCAAAGGCATGACAACTGTAACTACGACAAACGATAGTGACGTGCTTCCCGACAGTCTTCCAGCACCAACATTCACACTGCAGGATTTGGAGGCTGTCGTAAGGAAGGTGGTACTGGAAATTGCGACGGAGAAAAGTGGAACAGAACCACCGGCTATCTCAAGCCCTGTTACCAGAAACAGAGGATATGAAAGTGATCCCGACGAACGCAGCACTGATGAGGAAGAAACGTTCAGGCGTGGCGTCAACACGAGGAGGCCTAGATATCGATCTACTCCTCCCCCTCCGGCCAGAGCTCTAACTCCCGCTCCTGGAAATGACCAGGAGCATATGCAGCGACAAATAGATGAGCTCATCAGGGAGTTGGAGAATATGCGTGCATTGAAGGATTGCGGACCGAATCTGGGACGCAATCCTGGCTTATTTAACAGGGCCATGGAGGCTCCTATCAGGCGAAGTAAGGATGACGATTGGTGGCATAATTTACATGCAGTTCAGATGTCGTCCCAGCAATCTGAAGGCGTATCTGCCACTTTGGGAGATTTGATGCTCCCCTTTTCAGAAGAAATCTGGGCAGCGGTCCCAGATCGACATTATCGTAACCCCGAAGGGTTGCCGGCATTCCGAGGCGACGGTGATCCTATTGATCACGTCGCTGATTTTGAGTTACGTATGGGAACAGTTCGGGTCTCGGATTCACTGAAGTGCCGCATCTTCACGGCAGGATTGCAAGGCGATGCCCGAACCTGGTTCAAAAATCTGCCGGCCCGATCCATACAGTCGTATGGCGGATTTATTTTGGCTTTCTCTGAGCAATTCGCTCCAAATGTAGGACCGCCCCGAAGCAGGCATGAACTATACCAGCTAAAATATATTCCGGCGAAAATGAGTCTTCGGTCCTTTATGGAGAAATTCAACAGGACCGCCCGAGGCATCAAGCTCGAGCTTCGGGATAAAATTGATATTCTAAAGCAGGTCTTAGGACCGTGCGGCCTTTCGGCCAGTTTGGTGAAGAGCCCACCATCTACCTTGGGGAAACTGCTTCAGAAAATCAACAAATATATTAAGGTAGATGAAGCGCTGGGGCTGGGTTATCGGAAGCCTAGCGGGAACTCTGAGCCCGCAGATGATCATAGGGTCTCCTACCCGAAAAAACAGTCGCAAGAAGTAGCGGCTGTGAATGAAAAAGACGTCCCCCCGAAGCAAGAGGACAACCGGGTGTATTGCGAGCTTCATCATAATCGCGATCATCCAACCTTGAAGTGCCCGCTGTTGAAAGAGACGGTAGAGGCAATAGGTAAAGAAAAGCCCGACCGAAACGATCAGAAGGGCAAAAGAGCGGAATCCCCCCGAAGGGGCCATCACGGTGACGATCGTCATAGGCCGCGGGGAAGAGATAATCGGGGACAGCCCCGAAACTATAATGATCGGACGGAGGACCGAAGGTCTCCTCCGCCAGAGCAAGAAAGAGGCCAACACGGTCGCGAGAACCGTGGTCAGGGCCGAAGAAGAAGATGGCGGGGGCGTGGCGGCAGAGCCCCGCATAATGAAGGTGGGAGACAGGAGCATGCTGCTCCCCCACCTGTTGAAACTGGATAGAGCCAACCACTATTTCGATCCATACTCAAGACCGACCTTCGGTCGAGATCCCAGTGACCGAACAATCTATCGAAGAAATCGGGGCTCTATGTCACGAACTCCAGGCCTTGAATATTGATGCTACGCAATCTCCAGGAGAACCCAATTGGATGGACTCCTTTATCAAATATCTCTCAGACGGATATCTCCCTGAAGATAAATCTGAAGCCAGAAAAATAGAGGTCCGGGCTAAAAGATTCACTTTAGTTGACGGACGCTTGTTTAAAAAGAGCTTTGANGGTACTGGAAATTACGGCGGAGAAAAGTGGAACAGAACCACCGGCTATCTCAAGCCCTGTTCCTAGAGACAGAGGATATGAAAGTGATCCCGACGAACGCAGCACTGATGAGGAAGAAACCTTCAGGCGTGGCGTCAACACGAGGAGGCCTAGATATCGATCTACTCCTCCCCCTCTGGCTAGAGCTCTAACTCCCGCTCCTGGAAATGACCAGGAGCAGATGCAGCGACGAATAAATGAGCTCACCAGGGAGTTGGAGAGTATGCGCGCGCTGAAGGATTGCGAACCGAATCTGGGACCCAATCCTGGCTTATTTAACAGCGCCATGGAGGCTCATATCAGGCGAAGTAAGGATGACGATTGGTGGCATAATTTGCATGTTGTCCAAGCGTCATCCCAGAAATCTGAAGGCGTATCTGCCGCCTTGGGAGATTTGATGCTCCCCTTTTCAGAAGAAATCTGGGCAGCGGTCCCAGATCGACATTATCGCAACCCCGAGGGGTTGCCGACATTCCGAGGCGATGGTGATCCTATTGATCACGTTGCTGATTTTGAGTTACGTATGGGAACATTTCGGGCCTCGGATTCACTGAAGTGCCGCATCTTCGCGGCAGGATTGCAAGGCGATGCCCGAACCTGGTTCAAAAATCTGCCGCCCGATCCATACAGTCGTATGGCGGATTTATTTTGGCTTTTTCAGAGCAATTCGCTCCAAATGTAGGACCGCCCCGAAGCAGGCAGGAACTATACCAGCTAAAATATATTCCGGCGAAAATGAGTCTTCGGTCCTTTATGGAAAAATTCAACAGGACCGCCCGAGGCATCAAACTCGAGCTGCGCGATAAAATTGATATTCTACAGCAGGTCTTAGGACCGTGCGGCCTTTCGGCCAGTTTGGTGAAGAGCCAACCATCTACCTTGGGGAAACTGCTTCAGAAAATCAACAAATATATTAAGGTAGATGAAGCACTGGGGCTGGGTTATCGGAAGCCTAGCGGGAACTCTGAGCCCGCAGATGATCATAGGGTCTCCTACCCGAAGAAACAGTCGCAAGAAGTAGCGGCTGTGAATGAAAAAGACGTCCCCCCGAAGCAGGAGGATAACCGGGTGTATTGCGAGCTTCATCATAATCGCGATCATCCAACCTTGAAGTGCCCGCTGTTGAAAGAGACGGTAGAGGCAATAGGTAAAGAAAAGCCCGACCGAAACGGTCAGAAGGGCAAAAGAGCGGAATCCCCCCGAAGGGGCCATCAAGGTGACTGATATTACCCGGGTATATTCTCTTGTATTTATCCTTACCCGGGGGGCTCGTCCAGCATGGTTATTGGTATTTTCGGTATTTTCGTATTCTTATCGGATGGCATTCTCAAGTGGTATTCTCGCAATTCTGGTTGGCTGGGCCCCATATAAAGTCTCTGCAAGCATTTTTAGATGTTCCGGGCTATTTCAGCCCCGGATCGGGCCAGGGGTATTTTCGTCATTTTTTACCCGGGAGTGCACCGGTCAGGTGCAATGATGTTATATGGCTGCTTATTCGCTATCTAAAGGTAAAAGACCAATATACGAAGTTCTCGGGAAATTTCTGATCGTATTCCCGACTAATATCTCATCCGAAGTGGTTCCCAAAGCTTCGTCCTCAACATGGTATTTATTATATTGCAATTTGGAATATTTAATTATTTTTGGGCTTAGTGGAGTAAATAGGCTTATGGGCTCAAGTGAGTGGGTTTTGGGCTGCATTTCTCTATAAATAGGAGCCCCAAGGCATTGAGAAAAGGGTCGGACTTTTTTACGCTTCCCAAGGTAGAACCTGATCCTTTGACTCGCGACGAAACCCACTTAGTCGCGACCAGCCTTCCAGCCGCAACCAATCAGTCAGCCAGTCGCGACGAGTAACTAACCAAGCGCCCACTCGCGACCAGTGGCTAGACCCGCGACGGATCATCTATCATCACTATCCGCGACCAATCGTTATCTGCGTTGGTCGCGAACAGTACCTCTCGCGTTGGTCGCGACNCAACCTTGAAGTGCCCGCTGTTGAAAGAGACGGTAGAGGCAATAGGTAAAGAAAAGCCCGACCGAAACGGTCAGAAGGGCAAAAGAGCTGAATCCCCCCGAAGGGGCCATCAAGGTGACGATCGTCACAGGCCGCGGGGAAGAGATAATCGGGGACATCCCCGAAATTATAATGATCGGACGGAGGACCGAAGGTCTCCTCCGCCAGAGCAAGAAAGAGGCCAACACGGTTGCGAGAACCGCGGTCAGGGCCGAAAAAGAAGATGGCGGGGCCGTGGCGGTAGAGCCCCGCATAATGAAGGTGGGAGACAGGAGCATGCTGCTCCCCCACCTGCTGAAACTGGATAGAGCCAAGCACTATTTCGGTCCATACTCAGGATCGACCTTCGGTCGAGATCCCAGTGACCGAACAATCTATCGAAGAAATCGAGGCTCTATGTCACGAACTCCAGGGCTTGAATATTGATGCTACGCAATCTCTAGGAGAACCCAATTGGAAGGACTCCTTTATCAAATATCTCTCAAACGGATATCTCCCTGAAGAAAGCCAGAAAAATAGAGGTCCGGGCTAAAAGATTCACTTTAGTCGACGGACGCTTGTTTAAAAAGAGCTTTGAGGGCCCGCTTCTACGTTGTTTATCTCCTATTGAGGCCGAAGCCGTCATGATTTATGTTCATGAAGGTATTTGCGGCATCCATTCGGGGGCCCGATCCTTATACCACCGCATTATCCGAACCGGGTATTATTGGCCAACATTGCTTGCTGATGCCAAGCAATATACCAAGCGCTGCGCAATATGTCAATACCACGCCCCACTTCCGCAATTACCTGGGGCTCCCTTATCGATTACCCCGCTACCTTGTCCTTTCGATAGGTGGGGGATCGACATCCTCGGACCTTTTCCCCGGTCCATAGGGCAGAGAAAGTTTTGCATAGTAGCGGTGGAATATTATTCGAAGTAGATCGAGGCGGAAGCTGTGGCCATCATCTCGGAAAAAGTGGTCAAGCACTTTATCTGGCGAAACATTGTGAGCCGCTTCGGGGCTTCCCGAGCGCTCATATCTGACAATGGGACTCAGTTCCGAGGAAGAAGTATACGAGATTTATGCACCAAATTGGGCATCATCCAGCATTTCTCATCAGTAGCCCATCCCCAGACCAATGGACTTACGGAGGTATCTAACAAAGTTATCCTGAAGGGATTAAAAACCAAGTTAGAAGACTTTGGGGGAAAATGGCCTGAACACATCTACGAGGTTCTATGGGCATACCGAACTACACCTCGCTCAACAACCCAGGAATCACCTTTCTCATTGGTGTATGGGACCGAAGCTGTTAGCCCGGTGGAGGTTGCCATCCGATCACCTCGGATATCTCAGTACGACGAGCATATGAACGGTGAAAGGAGATTATTGGACCTCGAGATGGTCGAAGAAAAAAGAGATGCAGTTTATGCACGGATGCGTGCTTACCAGCGGAATATGGAACGGGCCCATAACAAACGAGTCCTCCCAAGGGAATTCTTTGAAGGCGACCTCGTCCTCAGAAGCATTAAGGTGCAGAGGAATGTTGGAAAGCTGAACAGAAATTGGGAGGGACCGTATCGCATATCGGCAATATTGGAGTCATGTGCGTATAAACTTGAAACATTGGATGGTATAGAGGTCCCCCGAACTTGGAATGTCATGAATTTGAGGCGATACTTCTTATGATTTTTCGATTAATGTGTTTGACTCAATAAAAGACATTCCATTAAACGTAAGTGGCAAACTAGTAAGTACAAAAGTTCACTATTTCTAATAGAATGATGGACCGATCTTGGAGTTGTGTAAGCTTAGGACGAATCTGGACTGGTGACCGAAGCTTCTTGTCCGCAAGGTTCCCAAGTTGCAGTGACCGCTCTGACGAGTCAGATGCTCCTGCACTTGCCCAGCCCCATGGATGAGTCGTGATTCTCCCAGAACTCATTACGAACTAAGACATTCCCTCCAACGGCATTCAGTCTTTAGGGATGGCCTTTTGTACCTGCGAAATCTGCTACAACGAAAGGAATGATAGTCAGCATATCGAAACGTAAGATCGGTCCTCACTTAAGACGTTTTATGAGCCAAGCTTAGCCGGTAAAACCTAAGGGACTTTAATAGAACCAAGGTTCGGCGAAAGCCCATAAAAGCTCATAACTAACGCAAACTACGCCTATTCAATCACGCAATGATTCCAAGGACGGAATAAGAGTGACCCATACACCATGTAAAACGACTGATCCAATCAAAATTAACGTAAATAAACTAAATATAACGTCTGGGACCGATGGTTGACAACCTGTAAGTGTCCCCGATCTTATACTTGTTAGTTTATTCTGAAGTCAAGATGAACTACTTCGTTGAAATTAAAACTTGTTAGTTTATTCCGAAGTTAGTTATATCTAATTAATCTGCCTCTCCTCTTGGTCCTCTGCTTCGGGCTCTTGGGGTTCGGTCCGTTCGGCGAGCCGCTTCAACTCTTCTTCTTGATCAGCCACCTTCTGATTGACCATTTTCTCCATCTCTTCAAAAAGATAGAAGAAAGGGTCCTCTTCTAGCACAGGCTCTTCCAAAGTTGGAATGACCTGGAACTTGCCATCTTTCTCTAGTGGCTCAATCATCTTCCATCGCTCGTCCGAAGGGGAAAGCCCGAACGTCTGGATAACCTGCTCTCGCATGTTATCTAGATACTTCGCAGTATAAACCCCATGTATGTTGTCCGCTAAAGCGAACAACAACGGGGACTGAGCGAACCCCAGGACCGCCTCCCGAACCGAACCTTCAGATGAAGTNTTTATTCTGAAGTCAAGATGAACTACTTCGTTGAAATTAAAACTTGTTAGTTTATTCCGAAGTTAGTTATATCAGTTCACTCTGGTAATTAAAACAATTAAAGCCGAAGGAAAATGGAGGAAAATTTTATATTAATCAAAAGGAATGGCAGATACAAAGTAATATCTAATTAATCTGCCCCTCCTCTTGGTCCTCTGCTTCGGGATCTTGGGGTTCGGTCAGTTCGGCGAGCCGCTTCAACTCTTCTTCTTGATCAGCCACCTTCTGGTTGACCATTTTCTCCATCTCTTCAAAAAGATAGAAGAAAGGGTCCTCCTCTAGCACAGGCTCTTCCAAAGTTGGAATAACCTGGAACTTGCCATCCTTCTCCATTGCCTCGATCATCTTCCATCGCTCGTCCGAAGGGGAAAGCCCGAATGTCTGGATAATCTGCTCTCGCATGTTATCCAGATACTTCGCAGTGTAAACCCCATGTATGTTGTCCGCTAAAGCGAACAACAACGGGGACTGAGCGAACCCCAAGACCGCCTCCCGAACCGAACCTTCAGATGAAGTTCGGGCCCTCGTCAACTCCTCATCCAAGGCTGCTTTTTCTTCTTGGGCCCGTAGGAGAAGCTCGTTCAGCTTATTCCTCTTCTCCTGGGCCCGACCTTGGACTTGGTTGATTTCTTCATCTTTGGCCCGCAGCTTGGCCTCCAGATCGTTTATTCGCCCCTGAGCTACCTCCCCCACCTTCTTTAGCTCAGTGACTTTATCTGCTAAGATCGAGACCTTCGTCCCTGCTCTTAGCAGCTCATTGTCCAATCGCTCACGGTCCTCCCGTACCGTGACCAATTCCCCGTGCTTGATCTCAACTTGCCTTTTTGCAAGGTCAAGTTGCTCTTGGACTTTCTGGGACACAACGCCATCGCCTTGGTATTTCTCCATGGTGATAGCCGTTGTAAAAGCTTTCCTCAACATCTGCAAAAGACAATACATGGTTAAGAATAAAGCTTCGGGCCTCAGGTTAACTAAGAATTACCTTAGATGTGAGGTCAAGGTAGCTTTCTGATCTCGTCTAAAAATATTTTAGAGTATTTGTTTATGATCAGTCAATTTTTAATTACTCAAAATTTAATTTTTGTGAGGACACGAGCGATATACGAGGTTGGGCCCACAATGCGTGAGCTTACGTCATCGGGAGAGCATAGCTCTACCTTGGTTTTCACTATAATAATCAAAGGATACAATTACAATCATGAGATAATGATAATCCGAATGAAAACGGTACGAAAAACGATCAATTCCACTCCATCGCACCAGAGGCGACGAAAACTTTCGAATTAAGGTGATGTTCGCGACTTTTGGAGATAAACTCGCGAATGGTGCAAAAAGTCGCGAGACTTGGTGCCTAAGGGACGAAAACTCGCGAGTCCAGGTGTCTGGGAGGTGAAAACACGCGAATCGGAGGTCTAGGCGACGAAATCTCGCAAATACAACAATGAACACATGCTCTCGCGACTTTTGGTGCAAAAAGTCGCGAGTGTGGCATTGAAGATGAGGGATTCGCGACTTTTGGATCAAAAAGTCGCGAGNACCTCGTCCTCAGAAGCATTAAGGTGCAGAGGAATGTTGGAAAGCTGGACAGAAATTAGGAGGGACCGTATCGCATATCGGCGAAATTGGAGTCAGGTGCGTATAAACTTGAAACATTGGATGGTATAGAGGTCCCTCGAACTTGGAATGTCATGAATTTAAGGAGATACTTCTTATGATTTTTCGATTAATGTGTTTGACTCAAAAAAAGACATTCCATTAACGTAAGTGGCAAACTAGTAAGTACAAAAGTTCACTATTTCTAATAGAATGATGCACCGATCTTGGAGTTGTGTAAGCTTAGGACGAATCTGGACTGGTGACCGAAGCTTCTTGTCCGCAAGGTTCCCAAGTTGCAGTGACCGCTCTGACGAGTCAGATGCTCCTGCACTTGCCCAGCCCCATGGATGAGTCGTGATTCTCCCAGAACTCATTACGAACTAAGATATTCCCTCCAATGGCATTCAGTCTTTAGGGATGACCTTTTGTACCTGCAAAATCTGCTACAACGAAAGGAATGATAGTCAGCATATTGAAACGTAAGATCGGTCCTCACTTAAGACGTTTTATGAGCCAAGCTTGTCTGCTAAAGCGAACAACTACGGGGACTGAGCGAACCCCAGGACCGCCTCCAGAACCGAACCTTCAGATGAAGTGCGGGCCCTCGTCAACTCCTCATCCAAGGCCACTTTTTCTTCTTGGGACACAACGCCATCACCTTGGCATTTCTCCATGGTGATAGCCGTTGTAAAAGTTTTCCTCAACATCTGCTAAAGACAATACATGGTTAAGAATAAAGCTTCGGGCCTCCAGGTTAACTAAGAATTACCTTACATGTGAGGTCAAGGAAGCTTTCCATGATATCTTCCCCAGATACGTCCGCTTGGACGTTATCTGGGTTCTGCTCCCCAAAAAGGCGGAAGTCCTTCACAAAGGCACTCCGCCAGGAGGACAACTTCCTCCCCTTGCTGAACCTGTTCAACAGATCCAAAGCAACTCCCCAATCGGAGTTAGTCTTCGGGCCCTGCCCAGGTTCCTTCAAAACGATCCCCTTGTTGGGGACTGGAGCGCGACCTCCCTTCTTCAGCCTCTTCGGCTCCTGCGAGGGTTCTGCTTCGGTCGCCCTCTTCCCTTTTCCCAAGGGGACCGGCGGCAGGGAGACGTTCGGCTTAAGCTGAGGGCCGGGGAGAACCTTCTCCACGGGAACGGCTCCCTGCAGCAACAAAGTAATAGTCTTAGCGTTAATAAAAGAACTATTACCGATTTGATAGAGGCTGGATAAGCTCAGAGAACGAATCCGAGCCTTTATCACCTCCTCTACAACTCCAAATACACAAAAGGCAGGCCCCTGTCCGCTTGAGGACTTCCCGGTGCAGCGAAGGGTCAATGTGGCCGCGCTGGTTGTTTGGACCGGGGGGTTCCCTGACCCCGAAGAGACCACCGTGCCTCCCGTTGCCGATTCACTTGCTTCGGCACTGCCCGATGCTTCCCTTTGTCCCTGAGAAGGACGGACCGAAGTAGCTGCCATACGTTTAAAGCGGGCGCTCGGCATCGTCTCAGTTGAATCTGCAAAACGGATATGATATTACCCGGGTATATTCTCTTGTATTTATTCTCACCCGGGAGCTCGTCTAACGTGGCTATTGGTATTTTCGGTATTCTCATATTTTTATCGGATGGCATTATCAAGTGGTATTCTCGTAATTCTGGGTTGCCGAGCGACATATAAAGCCTCTGTAAGCATTTTGAGGTATTTCGGGCCATTTCGGCCCCGGACGAAGCCGGGGGTATTTTCGTCATTTGCCACCGGGAGTGCACCGAACAGGTGCAATAGGGTTGTTTGGCTGCGAATTCGCTATCTAAAAGCGAAGGATCAATATACGAGGTTCTCGGGAATTTTCTGATCGTATTTCCGACTAACATCTTGCCCGAGTTGGTTCCCGAGGCTTCGAGATCAACATGGCATTTATTATATCATAATTAGGAATATTTAATCATTTTGGGCTAAGTGAGGTGAACTAGGCTTATGGGCCCAAAAGGGTGAATTTTGGGCTGAATTCCTCTATAAATAGGAGTCACAAGGCATTGAGAAAGGGTTCGGATTTTGTCACACTTCTCAAGGCGAAATTTGACCTCTGACTCACGACCAAACAGCCTAGCTGCGGCGAGTCGTCCCTTGCTCGCGACCAGCCCTCCCAGTCGCGATGAGTCGGCCTCATTCCGCCCAGCCGCGACGAGTCCTCCACTAGTCGCGAGAAGTGCCCTTATCACGCTCAGTCCACCTGCCTGCACTGTTCACTCGCGTCCAGTGCGACGCAACTGCATACCCGACCGTTTTTTGATCCGTTTTCACCCGTATTATCGTTGTCATCTCATTGTAATTGTATCACTCAATTATTATAGTGAAAACCAAGGTAGAGCTTCGCTCTCCCGAGGACGTAAGCCCACACATTGTGGGCCCAACCTCGTACATCGCTCGTGTCCCCACAACAATATAAATTACGAATTAATCATAAATTGACTGATCTAAAAATAAATACCCATAATATTTTTAGACTGGATCAGTTTGGCGCCGTCCGTGGGTAGCGAGATTTTTATCCCATTGAGAGCTTTATTGCTGAGCGTGGATTTCTACTATCATGACTACTCGGATTTCTAATGAAGATATTTTTGATGAAGAATTTGAGGCGGATCCTATTCCTCAAATTAACGATGATTTTAATGTGTTACCGGGGCCTCGATCGTCAGCTCTGGAAGAGCCCCCTGCTCATAATGTGACTATCCGGCCCTCCCGGAGCGGGTTTTCATCCGGGGAGGGACCCAGTTTTTATCCTCGATCACGCGAATGCCTGTCCAAATGTTATGAATTCGCACGAGTTGGCCGAGTTGCGGTCCGTAACACCGCCCACCTACCGCCACCTGCACGCTCTAGGTCTGCGGATCAGACAGAAATCGATGAGGATTTGGAATAGCGAAGGCGTACTTTAATCGCCCAATTGGAGCAAGTTGAGGCTCAAAGGAGGGCCCGTAGGAACAACGTCACCCCAGAACCTGTAATTAATGTGGCCTCAAAGGATGATGTTGATCGTGTCCCGGAACCGCGGGCAAATGCCGCAGCGTCGAAGAGCAAAGCAACACTTTGCAAAAGATTGGAGAATTGATTGAATCAAAATTTAAAGAGATGAGCGGGAAGCTGGAACAAAGCGAGGCTAGGATGAACCAGCTGGAGGCCAATCTGACTCTTGGCCAAGAAAGGAGGCGAGTGTACGGGGAACACACCCGGGATACTCACCAGACCTCAGCTTATGAGGGAGANACCCGTATTATCGTTGTCATCTCATTGTAATTGTATCACTCGATTATTATAGTGAAAACCAAGGTAGAGCTTCGCTCTTCCGAGGACGTAAGCCCACACATTGTGGGCCCAACCTCGTACATCGCTCGTGTCCCCACAACAATATAAATTACGAATTAATCATAAATTGACTGATCTAAAAATAAATACCCATAATATTTTTAGACTAGATCAAGACCCTACGACTTGAAAAATCTGATACCATTAGTGACAACGAGATGATTTCAACCGTGTTCATGGTGTTCTCACAAAAGTGTATGAACGAGTTATGGATATCCCGACGAGCTGATATAATGTGGCGTACGACTCAGAATCTGATTCTGCAAACCATGGGACTATTGATATTGCCCGGGGTTATTTATGTAATTATGATAACCCCAGGGCTCGTGTGACGTGGCTAAATGATATTTTTGATCTTTTATTATATTTATTGAGCGATGTGATTTCGGTGGTAATCTCATAATTTGGGCATCCCTGGTGTACGTATGAGGATTCTGATGGTGTTTTGAGCTGTTCAGGAGGATTTCGGTCGGAAATGATGCCAGGGGTATTTTTGTAATTTGGCACTCGGAGAGCTAGTTGGCGACCTTACGCGATACTTTTGGCTACCTCCTAAGCATTTGGAGATGATCAACTGCTAAAAGAGTATTCCGGGGAATTTTCTCTGCATTACGTGTTATTCATGTTCGATCGGGGTGCATTTTTTAAGTTTCAGGGCGCTGTGACACTTATTGCTTTCTAATTGGATATTTTCTAAGTAAGTTGCGCTGATTTGATTAAGATTGGGTTTTTGGACCTTAAGTTGACTTACTGAGCCTAGTTTTTCTATAAATACAAGACCCTAGTCCACAGAAAAGGGTTCAAACTCTGGTCACGTTTCCCAAAGCTCTCGGTTTTGCGAGTTTTTGTCCTAGTAGCGACTTTTCGTCATTTACCCCTCAGCCGCGAGATTGTGCATTTGGCCGCGACATTTCGTGAGTATGGAGTCACGACTTTTCGTCACTTACCCCATGGAGTTGCGACTTTTAGACACTTACCGAATGGAGTCGCGACTTTTCGTCATTTACCCCTCAACCGCGAGATTTTGCATATGTGCACGACATTTCGTGAGTACTCACAAGTTTTCGTCATTAACTCGCGACTGGCTTGGTCCACGACGCGACGGAGTAGATTCAATAATTTCTCGTACCGTTTTCATTCAGGATTATCATTATCTCATTATTGTACTTGTATCCTTTGATTATCACAGTGAAAACCAAGGTAGAACTCCGCTCTCCAGAAGACGTAAGCCCACACATTGTGGGCCCAACATCGTATATCACTCGCGTCCCGACAACAATTAAATTTCGAGTAATTTAAAAAAATTGACTGATCTAAAACAAACTCTGTAAAATATTTTTATACGATATCAATATACTAAAAAAGTAAGTTCGAAAACGGAAGGATCATGCAAGTCATAACATCATGACATCATACATTAAACATTTAAGCTATAGTTGAATTACATAAATCATCGTATAACCAAGTTATTCTTTGTTCTAACAATATGTAATCATGAATTAACAACATCAATTGAAGTTTAATTAAAATAAAAATCATCACACCTAGAACATGTGGAACTATGTAAAAATGAGACAAATCATATTCATACATATCACATTGTAAATTTGGTAAAACCAAGTGTCTTCAAACTAAATTAAGGCTAACATCACGAATACTTGTTGTATATACAAAAAAAGTAAATGTTCGAAAACACAACGAGCGTATAAGTCACAACAACATGACTTCATGCCATAAACACATAAACTATTGTTTAATCACATAAATCATGGTACAAAAAAGTTATTCTTTGTTCTAACAACATGTAATCATGTTTTGAAAACATCAATTAAAGTTTAATTGAAATAAAAATAATCACACCTAGAACATGTGAGACTATGTGAAATATGAGCCAAATCATATTCATACAAATCATATTGTAAATTTGGTAAAACCAAGTGTATTCAAACTAAATTTAAGCTAACATAACGAATACATGTTGTATATACAAAAAAACTAAGTTCGAAAATGTAAAGATTGTGCAAGTCATAACAAAATGACTTCATGACATAAACATTAAACTATAGTTTTATCACATAAATTGCGGTATAACAATGTTCTTCTTTGTTTTAACAACATGCAATCATGTATTAAGAACATCAATTCAAGTTTAATTGAAATCAAAATCATCAAACCTAGAACATGTGGAACTATGTGAAAAATAAGCCAAATTATAATCATACAAATTACATTGTTAATTTGGTAAAACAATGTGTATTCAAACTAAACTAAGGCTAACATCAAGAATACTTGTTGTATATACAAAAAAAGTAAGTTCAAAAACAGAAAGATCATGCAAGTCATAAGAACATGACTTCATGCATTAAAAATTTAAATTATTGTTCAATCAAATAAATCATGGTATAACCAAGTTATTATTTGTTCTAACAACATAAATCATGTTTTAACAAAATAAATTCAAGTTTAATTGAAAATAAAATCATCACACCTAGAACATCTGGAACTATGTGAAAAGTGAGTCAAATCATATTCATACAAATCACATTGTAAATTTGGTAAAACCAAATGTATTCAATCTAAATAATGGCTAACATCACTGTTATGGTCCCTTTTTAGGGGGTACCAACAGTCGTCCTTTTCGTTCCACAAACAAACTCGGTTCTGATTTATTTTAAATGTGGAAGACGATCAAAAGCTGGAAATAAATTAATGCACAGCGATATATAGTGGAAACCCCAGTAATTGGGGTGAAAACCACTCGACTAAGAACAGATTATGCTCTTAGCCTGTTCACTAATGAAATAACTCATAGTCAATACAAGAGAGGCTAATGAAAATGACAAGGTAAAGAAAGCGGTAAGAATTCCGGCAGGGTAACAACCTGTTCTTCCACGCCCAAAGGGTCCTGCTATTTCCGTCGTCTTGCCCTGTATTTATAGAGTTCATAGCATGTGTAAATCATGCTCCGTAACCGCCTCTGACAGGTTTGTTAGAGGTTGTTATCGCGGGAGGTAAAACGAGGTTGGGACCGAGGCGTGGCCTGCGTGATCGGGCCCGAAGCATGGTAAACGTGGGGAGGCCCGAAGCATGGTAAACGTGAGTTGTAACCGTTCTATAACCGCTCGGACCGAACCCAGGTGCCAGCTGGCAGAAAACGCTTTATTTTGTTAAGGTCAGCTTTGGTCCTCTAGTTGAACATCGGGCCGCTCTTCCTTAGAGGTGTAAGTGGGCTGTAGGGATTCTCTTTCGCCATTTGAATTGGCCCAATCGTTGCTGGGTCTAACCCATCACAAGGTACCCGGTCCTAGAGTTCTCATCACTAGCCCCTCGGGCTTGATTGCCAATCGCAGAGGTGATACAAGGCCGATCACATGATGTTTGCACATTCATGAGAACAAGGGACCATGTCTGTAGGTAGTGAGAGTCCAGGGGACCGAAGTTTGCCTTAGTGTATGGATCGATCACGCTTAAGACCTAATAACGTATATTTAAATTATACTTTTATTTTCGTTATCCTTTAAATATAAATTCCCAACCCGTGCCTCTTCACCTTCGGTAGTTCAAGTGGCGTGATGAGTGCGCTCCGTACTGTCACAGTCTTGGGCGGTATAACGTGGCGGCACGTCATTGGCTGGGAGATTAATATTTATATCGGGATTTAGGGCACTGTTTCTCCTCACCATCATTATCGCGAAGGAGAAATCGCAGCGAGTTCTTGTGCCCTCAATCGATCTTTCGTCTAACCCTCTTCCAATCCGTTTTTTCTAAGGTATATTTTCATGCCTCCTCACAAAATGCGTTATCCTTCTATGTCTGAGTTGGACATTAAGGAGTTTAGGTCTAGGTTTTCAATCCCGGCACATTACTCTATTTGGAAGGGACGGGAAGATATTCCCTGTTTTCTTCCGGCGGAGATGAATGTGTCGGCGTCTGCTATTCCGGTTAGTTACGCCTCTTTAAAGCGCGGGCTTTGTTATCCGCTACATCCTTTTGTAGCGGCATTGCTTAAAGAAATCTACTGCCCCACTTTTGCGTTATTCCCGGGCAGTTACGTATATATTGTAGTGTTCATTTTTTATTGTCACCAACATAATCGGGCCCCAACCTTAGAACATTTCTTTAACCTGTTCTTTGGTTGGGTCCCGAAAGGGGATGGGTCTGTTGGGATGCCGTAAGTTGTATTACATAGCGGTGCGCACCAAAGAGTGCGCAATTGTAGATAAAGAGGAGTCTCTTCATGCGTGGGAGGCTTGTTTTTTGTGGATGACAGTTCCGAAAGAGGATCTGTTGAAAGTATGGACACGCATAACTCACCCACGCATAGGTCAGTTGGACCGAAGCAGGTTCAACCCTTCCCGCACGGACACCGCAAATACACTTGCGATGTTCCCCCCTCCCGAAGCACGCCTTAAGCGAATAGATTTGCTTCGGGAGAGAAGGTTAATAGAGATGGGCGTTGCGGGTAGGACAGGAGCCCTTGCCCCGAAGGGGGTTTTTTCTTCTAGTTCAGATTCAGATCCATCAGAAGGATCGGGTATGAAATAGTGTTTACAATTTATTCTTTCCAGATCCTTATGTATTTGTTTTGCAGAATCAACTAAGACGATGCCGAGCGCACGTTTTAAATGTATGGCAGCTACTTCGGTCCGTCCTTCTGAGGGACAAAGGGAAGCATCGGGCAGCGCTAAAGCAAGTGAATCAGCAACGGGGGGCACGGTGGTCCAATCGGGGTCAGGGAACCCCCCGATCCAAACAACCAGCGCGGGCACGTTGACCCTTCGCTGCATCGGGCAGTCTTCAAGCGGAGAAGGGCCTGCGTTTCGGGTATTTGGAGTTGTAGAGGAGGTGATAAAGGCTAGGATTCGTTCTTTGAGCTTATCCAGCCTCTATCAAATCGGTAACAACTCTTTTATTAACACTAAGACTATTACTTTGTTGCTGCAGGGAGTCGTTCCCGTGGAGAAGGTTCTCCCCGGCCTTCAGCTTAAGCCGAACGTCTCCCTGCCGCCTGTCCCCTTAGGAAAAGGGAAGAGGGTGACCGAAGTGGAAGCCCCGCAGGAGCCGAAGAGGCTGAAGAAGAGCGGCCGCACTCCGGTCCCTAATAAGGGGATCGTTTTGAAGGAACCTGGGCAGGGCCCGAAGACAAACTCCGATTGGGGAGTTGCCTTGGACCTTTTGGACAGGTTCAGCAAGGGGAGGAAGTTATCCTTCTGGCGGAGTGCCTTTGTAAAGGACTTCCGCCTTTTTGGGGAGCAGAACCCAGATAACGTCCAAGCGGACGTATCTGAGGAAGATATTATGGATAGCTTCCTCGACCTCACATCTAAGGTAACTTTGGCTTATCATGGAGGCCCGAAGCTTCATTTTTAACAATGTGTGGTCTTTTGCAGATGTTGAGGAAAGATTTTACAACCGCTATTACTATGGAGAAATACCAAGGTGATAGCGTTGTGTCCCAGAAAGTCCGAGACCAACTTGACCTTGCGAAAAGGCAAGTTGAGATCAAGCATGGGGAATTGGTCACGGTACGGGAGGACCATGAACGACTGGACAATTAGCTGCTAAGAGCAGGGACGGAGGTCTCCCTCTTAGCAGATAAAGTCGCTGAGCTGGAGAAGGTGGAGGAAGCAGCTTAAGGGCGGATAGATGACCTGGAGGCCAAGCTGCGGGCCAAAGATAACGAAATCAACGAAGTCCAAGGTCGGGCCCAGGAGAAGAGGAACAAGCTGAACGAGCTTCTCCTTCTGGCCCAAGAAGAAAAGACGACCTTGGAGGAAGAATTGACGAGGGCCCGCAATTCGACCGAAGGTTCGGTCCGGGAAGCAGTTCTAAGGTTTGCCCAGTCCCCTTTGTTATTCGCTTTGGCGGATAACATACACGGGGTTTATACTGCGAAGAATTTGGATAACATGCGCGAGCAAGTTTTTCAGCAGTTCGGGCTTTCCCCTTCGGACGAGCGATGGAAGGTGATCGAGCCACTAGAGAAGGATTGCAAGTTTCAGGTCATTCCAACTTTGGAGGAGCCTGTGCTGGAAGAGGACCCTTTCTTCTATCTCTTTGAAGAGATGGAGAAAGCGGTCAACCAGAAGGTGACCGATCAAGAGGAAGAGTTGAAGCGGCTCGCCAACCGGACCGAACCCCAGGAGCCCGAAGCAGAAGACAAAGAAGAAGGGCAGATTAGTTAAATCTTAGATACTACCTTGTATCTGCCGTTCTATTTTGTTTAATATAAGATTTTCCTCCCTTTTTCTTCAGCTTTAGTTGTTTTGATTACCAGAGTGAACTGATATAACTAACTTGGGAATAAACTAATAAGTTTTATCTTAACGAAGTAGTTTATCTTAACTTCAGAATAAACTAACAAGTATAAGATCGGGGACACTTACAGGGTGTCAACAATCGGTCTCAGACGTTATATTTAGTATATTTACGTCAATTTTGATTGGATCAGTCGTTTTACATGGTGTATGGGTCACTCTTATTCCGTCCTTGGAATCATTACTCAATTGAATAGATGTAGTCTGCGTTAATTATGAGTTTTTACGGGCTTTCGCCGAACCTTGGTTCTATTAAAGTCCCTTAGGTTTCGCTCGCTAAGCTTGGCTCATAATACGTCTTATGTTAGGACCGATCTTATGTTTCGATATGCTGACTATTATTCCTTTCGTTGTAGCAGATTTCATAGGTACAAAAGGCCATCCCTAAAGACTAAATGCCGTTGAAGGGAATGTCTTAGTTCGTAATGAGTTCTTAGAGAATCACGACTCATCCATGGGGCTAGGCAAGTGCAGGAGCATCTGACTCGTCAGAGCGGTCACTACAACTTGGGAACCTTGCGGACAAGAAGCTTCAGTCACTAGTCCAGATTCGTCCTAAGCTTATCCAACTCCAAGATCGGTCCATCATTCTATTAGAAATAGTTAACTCTTGTACTTACTTGTTTGCTACTTACGTTTAATGGAACGTTTTTTATTGAGTCAAACACATTAATCGAAAATTCATAAGAAGTATCGCCTTAAATTCAAGACATTCCAAGTTCGGGGGACCTCTATACCATCCAATGTTTCAAGTTTATACGCACCTGACTCCAATTTTGCCGATATGCGATACGGTCCCTCCCAATTTCTGTCCAGCTTTCCAACATTCCTCTGCACCTTAATGCTTCTGAGGACGAGATCGCCTTCAAAGAATTCCCTTGGGAGGACTCATTTGTTATGGGCCCGTTCCATATTCCGCTGATAAGCACGCATCCGTGCATAAACTGCATGTCTTTTTTCTTCGATCATCTCGAGGTCCAATAATCTCCTTTCACCGTTCATATGCTCATCGTATTGAGATATGCGAGGTGATCGGATGGCAACCTCCACCGGGCTAACAGCTTCGGTCCCATACACCAATGAGAAAGGTGATTCCTGGGTTGTTGAGCGAGGTGTAGTTCGGTACGCCCATAGGACCTCATAGATGTGTTCGGGCCATTTCCCTCAAAAATCATCCAACTTGGTTTTCAATCCATTCAGGATAACCTTGTTAGACACCTCCGTAAGTCCGTTGGTTTGGGGATGAGCCACCGATGAGAAATGCTGGGTGATGCCCAACTTGGTACATAGATCCCGTATGTTCTTTCCGCGGAACTGAGTCCCATTATCAGATACGAGCGCTCGGGGAACCCCGAAGCGGCTCACAATATTTCGCCATATGAAGTGCTTGACCACTTTCTCTGAGATAATGGCTACGGCTTCTGCTTCGATCCACTTCGAATAATACTCCACCGCTACGATACAAAATTTTCTTTGCCCTTTGGACCGAGGAAAAGGTCTGAGGATATCAATCCCCCATCTGTCAAATGGACAAGGCAATGGGGTAATCGATAGTGGAGCCCCAGGCAATTGCGGGAGTGGAGCGTGGTATTGACATATGGCTCAACGCTTAGTGTACTGCTCAGCGTCAGCGAGCAATGTTTGCCAAAAATACCCGGCTCTAATAATGCGGTGGTATAAAGATCGGGCCCCTGACTGAATGGCGCATATCCCTTCATGAACATAAATCATGACGGCTTCGGCCTCAATAGGAGATAAACATCGCAGAAGCGGTCCCACAAAACTCTTTTTAAACAAGCGTCCGTCGACTAAGGTGAATCTCTTAGCCCGGACCTCTATTTTCCTGGCCTCAGACTTATCTTCAGGGAGATATCCATTTGAGAGGTATTTAACAAAGGAGTCCATCCAATTGGGTTCTTCTGGGGATTCAGTAGCATCAATATTCAAGCCCTGGAGTTCATGAAATAGAGCCCCGATCTCTTCAATAGACTGTTCGGTCCCTGGAATCTCGACCGAAGGTCGGTCCTTAACGTGGACCGAAATAGTGCTCGGCTCTATGTCGGGTATGCCCGAAGCCAATCTGGCGAGTGCATCGGCAACCTTGTTTTGTTCTCGTGGCACATAGTCTAGAGAGTACTCACTGAACTTCTTGGATAACTCCAGAACTTTAGCGCAGTACAACATCATCATCGGATCGTGAGTCTCAAATCTCCCTGCGAATTGTTCCACTACTAACTTCGAGTCTGAGAACAATCGCACTCTGCTAACCCCCATTTTTCGAGCCAAGGTCATTCCTGACAATACTGCCTCATATTCCACCACATAATTTGTTCCAGCAAAGGAAAACTTGATTGCGGAATGAATAAGATCATCTTGTACCGTTGTCAGGGTAATGCCCGCTCCTCTTCCCCCGAAGGCTGATCCATCTACGTGGATCGTCCATCGATCATCCTCTTGGTTAAGATAAATGGCCGACCGGGTCATTTCAACTACAAAATCGGCTAGAACCTGAGCTTTGATCGCCCTTCGGGGTAGGAATTCCAGATACATAGCGCTGAGTTTGATAGCCCATTTTGCCAATCTCTCATTCTAATCCTTTTGTTTAAGGAGTATTTTCAGAGGCTGACCCGTATAAACATAGACCGTTCGGCCTTCGAAATAATGCTTCATCTTGGATACAACTTTCTTCAAAGCTAGCATGAATTTCTCCAAGGTGGAATACCTGGTTTCTGCAGATACTAGAGAATGACTGACATAATAAACGGGTCTATGAACATCATCTCGTATGGTCACCAGAGCTGCGCTGACAGCAATTTCGGACACCGCAAGATATAACCCCAAAGGTTCATCACAAGTTGGACTTACCATCACCGGGGGAGTGCATAAATAAGTCTTCAGCTCAGAGANGAAGAGGGAAATAAGAAAACGGTTAAGTGAAATGGTTCATGTGTGTGTGTAAGATGTAACTAAGAAGTAAGAAAGATAATGTGTAGTGTGTGTGAAGTTTCCTTTAATAGATTGTGACCGCTTTACAGATTTTGTAGGTGACGCAGGTGAGATATGATAGGGACGGGGAAGGAGGTCGTCGGTTGTCCGGTGATAGAGTCCGGTCCTTCGGAGAACACTCTAAATTATGCAGTCGTACTTTAATGTTTTGAACTATGTTTTAAATTTGCTTCCGAATATTTCCGTTTTAATTATCATGTTTTAACAAAACAACTAGGCCCAAATTAGGGTCGTTACAACAGGGCAGTCTTCTTCTAGGGACGGGCCTGCGTTTCGGGCATTTGGAGTGGTAGAGGAGGTGATAAAGGCTCGGATTCGTTCATTGAGCTTATCTAGCCTCTATCAAATCGGTAATGCCTCCTTCATTAATGCTAAAACTGTTACTTTTTTGCTGCAGGGAGCCGTTCCCGTGGAGAAGGTTCTCCCCGGTCCCCAGCTCAAGGTGAACGTCTCCCTGCTGCCGGTCCCCTTTGGAAAAGGGAAGAGGAGGACCGAAGCGGAAGCCCCGTAGGAGCTAAAGAAGCTGAGAAAGGGGGACGGCGCTCCGGTCCCCACTAAGGGGATAGTTTTGAAGGAGCTTGGATCGGGCCCGAAGACCAACTCCGACTGGGGAGTTGCTCTGGGCCTGCTCGGCAGGTTCAGCAAGGGGAGGAAGCTTACCTCCTGGAGGATTGTTTTCCTAAAGGACTTCCGCCTTTATGGAGAGCAGAACCCAGAGATCGTCCAGGCGGACGTCACAGGGGAAGAAATCATGGAAGGCTTCCTCGATCTCACCACTAAGGTAATTTTCATTTGACATGAAGGCCCGAACTTTTACTTTAGAATATTTGTCTTATACAGATGTTGAGGAAAGCTTTCACAACTGCTATCACCGTGGAGATGAACCAAGGTGGTAGCGTTGTATCCCAACAAGTCCAAGATCAACTTGACCTTGCAAAAATGCAAGTTGAAATAAAGCATACTGAGTTGGTCAAGGTACGGGAGGACCGTGACCGACTTGACAATGAGTTGGTAAGAGCCGGGACGGAGGTCTCACTCTTAGCTGACAAGGTCTCTGAGCTGGAGAAGACGGGGCAAACAGCTCAGGGACGTATTGCCGACGTGGAGGCCAAGTTGCGGGCCAAAGATGCGGAAATCAACGAAGTCCAAGGTCGGGCCCAGGAGAAGAGGAATAAGTTGAATGAGCTTCTCCTTCGGGCCCAGGAAGAGAAGACAACCTTGGAGGAAGAGTTGACAAGGGCCCGCACTTCGGCCGAAGGTTCGGTCCGGGAGGCAGTTCTGGGGTTCGCTCAGTCACGTTTGTTATTCGCTTTAGCGGATAACATACACGGGGTTTATACTGCGAAATATCTGGATAACATGCGAGAGGAAGTTATCTAGACGTTCGGGCTTTCCCCTTCGGACGAGCGATGGAAGATGATCGAGCCACTTGAAAGAGATGGCAAGTTTCAGGTTATTCCGACCTTGGAAGAACCTGTTCTAGAGGAAGACCCTTTCTTCTATATCTTTGAAGAGATGGAGAAAGCGGTCAACCAGAAGGTGGCCGATCAAGAAGAAGAATTGAAGCGGCTCACGGCTCGGACCGAACCCCAGGAGCCCGAAGTGGATGATAAAGATGAAGGTCAGATTAGTTAGATCTAGTCATTGCTTTGTATCTGCCTTACTCTTTATTCAATATAAAATTTTCTCCTTTTTCAGCTTTGATTATTTTAATCACCAGAACGAAGTGAGATAACTAACCTCTAAATAAACTAATAAGTTTATCTTTAACGAAGTTGTTTTAATCACTAAGTATAAGATCGGGGACACTCACAGGTAGTTAACCATCGGTCCCAGACGTTATGTTTGGTTCATTCATATCAATTCTGATTGGATCAGTCATTTTACACTGTGTATGGGTCACTCTTATTCCATCCTTGGAGTCAATCCTTGATTGGATAGGCGTAGTATGCGTTAAGTGTGAGTCTTTACATGCTTCGGCTAAACCTTGGTTCTAATAAAGTCCCTTAGGTTTTGTTGGCCAAGCTTTGCTCATAATACATCTTATATTAGGACCGATCTTGTGTCTCGATATGCTGACTACCATTCCTTTTATCGTAGCAGGTGTTGTAGGTACAAAGGGCCATTTCTAAAGACTGAATGCCGTTGAAGGGAGTGTTTTAGTTCGTAATGAGTTCTGGGAGAATGACAACTCATCCATGGGCTGGGCAAGTGCAGGAGCATCTGACTCGTCAGAGCGGTCACTACAACTTGGGAGCCTTGCGGACAAGAAGCTTTGGTCACCAGTCCAGATTCGTCCTACACCACCCAACTTCAAGATCGGTCCATCATTCCATTAGAAATAGTTTGTATTTGTACTTACTTGTTTCTACTTACTTTTAAGAGAATGTATTTCATTGAGTCGAACATATTAATCGAAGATTCACAAGAGATATCGCCTTAAATTCATGACATTCCAAGTTCGGGGGACCTCTATACCATCCAATGTTTCATGTTTATACGCACCTTATTCCAATTTCTTCGATACTCGATACGGTCCCTCCCAATTTCTATCCAGCTTTCCAACGTTTCTCTGCACCTTAATGCTTCTGAGGACGAGATCGCCTTTAAAGAATTCCCTTGGGAGGACTCGTTTGTTATGGGCCCGTTCCATAGTTCGCTGATAAGCACGCATCCGTGCATAGATTGCATCTCTCTTTTCCTCGATCATCTCGAGGTCCAATAACCTCCTTCATATGCTCATCGTATTGAGATATCCGAGGTGATCGGATGGCCACCTCCACCGGGCTAACAGCTTCGGTCCCATACACCAATGAGAAAGGTGATTCCTAGGTTGTTGAGCGAGGTGTGGTTCGGTATGCCCACATGGCCTCATAGATGTGATCGGGCCATTTACCCCTAAAGTCTTCTAACTTGGTTTTCAATCCCTTCAGGATAACCTTGTTAGATACTTCCGTAAGTCCATTGGTCTGAGGATGGGCCACTGATGAGAAATGCTACACGATGCCCAACTTGGTGCATAAATCCCGTATGCTTTTTCCACGGAACTGAGCCCCATTGTCTGATACGAGTGCTCGGGGAACCCCGAAGCGGCTCACAATATTTCGCCATATAAAGTGCTTGATAAATTTTTCTGAGATAATGGCTACGGCTTCTGCTTCGATCCACTTCGAATAATATTCCACCGCTACGATACAAAATTTTCTTTGCCCTATGGACCGGAGAAATGGTCCGAGGATGTCCATCCCCTATCTGTCAAACAGACAAGGCAATGGGGTAATCGATAGGGGAGCCCCAGGCAATTGCGGAAGTGGAGCGTGGTATTGACATATGGCGCAACGCTTAGTGTACTGCTTGGCATCAGCGAGCAATGTTGGCCAAAAATACCCGGCTCTAATAATGCGGTGGTATAAAGATCGGTCCCCTGAATGAATGTCGCATATCCCTTCATGAACATAAATCATGACGACTTCGGCCTCAATTTGAGATAAACAACGCAGAAGCGGGCCCTCAAAACTCTTTTTAAAGAAGCGTCCGTCGACTAAGGTGAATCTCTTAGCACGGACCTCTATATTCCTTGCTTTAGACTTATCTTCAGGGAGATATCCGTTTGAGAGGCATTTAATAAAGGAGTCCATCTGTAATAGCCAGGAAAAAGGTATGATGTAGCAAATAGAAGGGAGTGTAGCGGTAAAGTCTAGACAGGGAATAACGAGGGATACGGGAACGAAAGAACGTAAAAGGAAACGAAAAATAGAAAAGTAAAGAAAATGATAAAAGACGGGTCAAAAAGCAAAGGATGGAGGGGTTAAAGTGTGAATGAGAACAGTTAGGATGTCTATAAATAGGGGTGAGGAGGCCCAAAAACGAGTTAGTTATCATTAAGACACGAAAATTCGATATTGCCTCGAAGAAGGAAAATTATCGCGGAAATTTGGTAGTGCAAAATTGTCCTGGATTTTACGTGTGGAAAAATATCGTGGATTTTCGGCCTGGCAAGTATTGTCGCGGAAATAAGACTGAACAAAATTGTCGCGGAAATTTATGAGGTGTAAAATTGTCGCGGAAATTTACGAAGTGTAAAATTGTCGCGGAAATTTACGAAGTGTAAAATTGTTGCGGAAATTTACGAAGTGTAAAATTATCGCGGATTTCCAGTTAGAGCATAAATTATCGCGCATTTCCAGTTAGAGCATAAATTATCGCGGATTTGTGAAGAGCATGAAATTGTCGTGGATTTCGCTCCCAGTGTAGGATTGTCGCGGATTTCAAGGCAGAAGTGAATTATCGCGGAAATACCAAGTTCGAGTGTTTTCGTTTCGGCCCATGGTCGGATCGTGGGAGGAAAAGGACACGTAGGGTCTACGGTAATCACATAGTTAACAGTAAGATAATAACGTCGGAATTCGAATAACTAAGACCTGTTACGAAATGCAGGGAAGCACGGAAAGATTATAACAAGCTAAAACGAACGGTAAGCGGAGTGATCACAAAATATAGAAAGCGAAGGTTCAGACTTGGGGATGGGATTGGGTTAATAAATAAGAAAGGAAAGACACGAATGAACAAGATAAATGTTAATAAGACTCGGGGTGAGGAAGGATGGACCGTCCGACCGAACACGGCATCGTGCCTAGTACACGATTCGCCAAAGGAAGGGCATGCCTGATGAAGGGAACGATAAGTTCCAAAGAGGAAAAGAAAGGTACGAAAAGGGCAGAACGGATCCGGGTGCAAAAAGGGGTAGCGCCTAAGTACCCACCCGGGGAAGGGAAGCATATGGCCCTTCGAGTCATCCAACAGCTAACGGTTGGCTTGGGCGACACATGCACCGAGCATGTTACTCTCGGCAACAGTAAAGTTAAAGTATGATGGGAATGATAAGGGTAAAAGAAGAGGGAAATAAGAAAACGGTTAAAAGGAACGATTCATGTGTGTGTATACGGTGTAATTAAGAAATGTAAAGATAATGTGTAACGTGCGTGAAGTTTCCTTTAATAGATTATGACCGCTTTACAGATTTTGTAGGTGATGCATACGAGGTATGAGAGGGGCATGGGAAGGAGGTCGTCGGTTGTCCGGTGATAGAGTCCGGTCCTTTGGAGAATACTCTAAATTATGCTGTCGAACTTTGATGTTTTCGAACTATGTTTTAAGTTACATTCGAATGTTTCCGTTTTAATTATCACATCTTAACAAAACAGCTAAGCCCAAATTAGGGTCGTTACACCATCCATTTGGATTCTCCTAAGGATTCAGTAGCATCAATATTCAAGCCCTGGAGTTCATGGCATAGAACCCCGATCTCTTCAATAGACTGTTCGGTCACTGGAATCTCGACCGAAGGTCGGTCCTGAACGTGGACCGAAATAGTGCTCGGCTCTATGTCAAGTATGCCCGAAGCCAATCTGGCGAGTGCATCGTCAACCTTGTTTTGTTCTCGTGGCACATGGTCAAGAGAGAACTCATTGAACTTCTTGGATAATTCCAGAACTTTAGTGCAATACAACCTCATCATCGGATCGTGAGTCTCAAATCTACATGCGAATTGTTCCACTACTAACTTCGAGTCTGAGAACATTCGCACTCTTCTAACTCCCATTTTTCGAGCCAAGGACATTCCTGACAATACTGCCTCATATTCTACCACATTATTTGTTCCAGCAAGGGAAAATTTGACTGCGGAGTGAATAAGGTCACTTTGTACCGTTTTCAGGGTAATGCCCGCTCCTCTTCCCCCGAAGGTTGATCCATCTACGTGGATCGTCCATCTATCATCCTCTTGGTTAATATAAATGGCCGATCGGGTCATTTCAACCACAAAATCGGCTAGAACCTGAGCTTTGATCGCTCTTCGGGGTAGGAATTCCAGATACATAGCGCTGAGTTTGATAGCTCATTTTGCTAATCTCTCATTCAAATCCTTCAGTTTAAGGAGTATTTTCATAGGCTGATCCATATAAACATAGACCGTTCGGCCTTCGAAATAATGTTTCAACTTGGATACAACTTTCTTCAAAGCTAGCATGAATTTCTCCATGGTGGAATACCTGGTTTCAGCAGATACTAGAGAATGACTGACAAAATAGACAGGTCTATGAATGTCATCTTGTATGGTCACCAGAGCTGCGCTGACGGCAACTTCGGATACCACAAGATATAACCGCAAAGGTTCATCACAAGTTGGACTTACCATCACCGGGGGACTGCTTAAATAAGTCTTTAGCTCGGAGAAGGCCCGATCGTATTCTTCGGTTCAATCCATATGGCTTGCTTTTCTTAGCACTCTGAAAAAAGGTAAGGCCCGGTCTGTGGATTTCGAAATAAACCTGCTCAGCGCGGCTAGTCGGCCAGTAAGCCTTTGAAATTCTCTTTTGTTTCTCGGAGGTTGTATATCAATGATAGCTTGCACCTTTTCAGGGTTGACCTCTATGGCTTTCTCTGAAACATAATATCCTAAGAATTTTCCACTTTGGATCCGGAAGCAGCACTTGTTTGGATTTAGTTTGAGCTTATATTTTCGGCATACTTCGAAACAACGAGACAAATAAGAAAGATGGTCTTCATCATTCATAGATTTTACAATCATATCGTCAACATACACCTCCATCATATGGCCAATCAACTCTCTAAAGATTCTATTGACCAACCTTTGGTATGTTGCTCCAGCATTTTTGAGACCGAAGGGCATAACCACATAACAGAAAACCCCATCTTCGGTCATGAATGATGATTTCTTCTGATCTTCCTCAGCCAAGAAGATCTGGTGATACCCAGAATAAGCATCCATGGTACTCATCATGGTGCTACCAGAAACAGCATCCACCAGTCGGTCGATGTGCGGCAATGGGAAAGGGTCTGACTCACAGCTTTTGTTCACATCGGTAAAATCGATGCACATTTGTCATTTCCCGTCCGGTTTGGAAACCACCATTGGGTTTGCAACCCATTCAATATAGTGGATTTCTCTGATAAATCCCGACCGTAGCAGCTTATTCACTTCAGCCCGGATGATCTCGATCTTCTCAGGAGAATAGCGTCTCCTTTTCTGCCTAACAGGCTTCGTTCCAGGCTCAGAATTGATCTGATGTTCACTATCGGATCGGTCAATCCCCGGAACATCATCCGGGGTCCAAGCAAATATATCCACGTGGCTTCTCAGCAGGTGGATAAGTTCTTTTTCAAAGTCAGGGGCTAGATGAGCCCCGATGCGAGTTGTCTTGGTTGAGTCATCCTCAACCAGATTAATCAATTTGAACCCTACGGGTTCCATTGCTTGCCTCGGGTGCGGCAGCTCTTCCAGCAGATCCACCCGGGCCCTCTTAATCGGTGCCAACGTTCGGCACGAGCTCATGTAGCATTGTCTAGCTACTTTCTGATCCCCCTTAACAGAAATAACTCCATGAATGGAGGGGAACTTGAGCATCATGTGATAAGTAGAAGGGACCGCCTCAAACTTACTCAGGCCGGTCCGTCCGATAATAGCGTTGTAAGCCAAGTCGACTTCAACGATAATGAATTCCAAGTCCTCAGAACGGTCCTTGGATGGTTCTCCAAGGGTAACGGGAAACAACATCTTCCCGCACGGAATAACGCTCCTTTGGTCGAACGACCAAAGAGTTATGTTGGCGATCGGGAGATCGTGAGCAGCAGCTCCCAACATTTCAGCGATCTCGCGCTTCATCAGATTGCACGAAGCCCCAGTATCCACTAAAATTCTGTGGACACGTCGATTTCCGATGATCCCAGTAATGGTGAGGGGATCGTCACATGGATCCATGATCCCTTCCCGATCAGCCGGGGTGAAAGTAATGTCCTCTCTGAAGAAGGAGGACCGTTCCATGGGATCATACTTTACCAGCGCCACAGATTCGGAGCTCTCAGCAGAGTCTCCGCGCGCAGTTCTCTTTCGGTCCCGGACCGATTCATTTATTCTTAATCCACCGGAGATAACATAAATATCTCCGGCCACTTCTCTGGGTGCCGCCTCATTTCGAGGAGGTTGGGCACCAGTTTCAGCAGGTGGGGGAGCAGCCTACTCCTGTCTCCCACCCTCATTCTGCGGGGCTCTGCCGCCACGGCCCCGCCATCTTCTTCTTCGGCCCTGACCACGGTTCTCACGACCGTGTTGGCCTCTTTCTTGCTCTGGCGGAGGAGACCTTCGGTCCTCCGTCTGATCATTATAGTTTCGGGGTTGTCCCCGATTATCTCTTCCCCGCTGCCTGTGACGATCGTCACCTTGATGACCCCTTCGGGGGGATTCCGCTCGCTTGCCCTTCTGACCGTTCCGGTCGGGCTTCTCTTTATTCATTGCCTCTACTGTCTCTTTCAACAGCGGGCACTTCAAGGTCGGGTGATCGCGATTATGATGAAGCTCGCAATACACCCGATTGTCCTCCTGCTTCGGGGGACTCTTTTCACTCACAGCCACTACTTCTCGCGACTGTTTCTTAGGTATGAAACCCTATGATCACCTGCGGGCTCAGAATTCCGCTAGGCTTCCGATAACCAAGCCCCAGCGCTTCATCTACCTTAATATACTTGTTGATTTTCGGCCTAGTTGTTTTGTTAAAACATGATAATTAAAACGGAAATATTCGAAAGCAATTTAAAACATAGTTCGAAACATTAAAGTACGACTGCGTAATTTAGAGTGTTCTCCGAAGGACCGGACAACCGACGACTTCCTTCCCCGTCCCTATCATATCTCACCTGCGTCACCTACAAAATCTGTAAAGCGGTCACAATCTATTAAAGGAAACTTTACACACACTACACATTATCTTTCTTACTTCTTAATTACATCATAAACACACACATGAACCATTTCACTTAACCGTTTTCTTATTTCCCTCTGCTTTTACCCTTATCATTGCCATCATTCATTAACTTCTCTGTTGCCGAGATTAACATGCTCGGTGCATGTCCCGCCCAAGCCAACCGTTATCTGTTGGATGACTCGACGGGCCATATGCATCCCTTCCCCGGGTGGGTACTTAGGCTCTACCCCTTTGCCCACCCGGATCCGTTCCGCCCTCTTCGTACGTATCTTTTCCTCTTTGGAACTTATCGTTCCCTTCATCAGGCATGCCCTTCCTTTGGCGAATCGTGTACTAGGCACGATGTCGGGTTCGGTCGGACGGTCCATCCTTCCTCACCCCGAGTCTTATTATCATTTATCTCGTTCATTCGTATCATTTCTTCCTTCTTTATTGACCCAATCCCATTCCCTAAGTCTGAACCTTCCCTTACTATATTGTGTTCACTCCGCTTACCGTTTGCTTTAGCGTATTATAATCTTCCCATGCTTCCCCTGCATTTCATAACAGGTCTTAATTATTCGAATTCTGATGTTATCATCTTAATGTTAACTATGTGGTTACCGTAGACCTCACGTGTACTTTTCCTTCGCAAATTCGTAAATTTTCGCGACAATTTTTGTTCTTCAAAATTTTCGCGACAATTCTTGCCTTCAACTTTTTCGCGATAATTTTGTACCTTGGAGATTTTCGCGATAATTTTCCTTCTATGCGAGAATTTTCGGATTTTCGGGTCTTAATGATGATTAACCCGTTTTTGGGCCTCCTCACTCCTATTTATAGACATCCTAACTTTTCTAATTCACACTTTGACCCCTCCTTCTTTTACTTTTGACCCATCTTTTATCTTTTTCTTTACTTTTCTATTCTTCGTCCCTTTTTACGTTCTTTCGTTCCCGTATCTCTCATTATCTATCGTCTAGACTTTACCATTACATTCCCTACTATTTGTTTCGACATACCTTTTTCTCGGCTATTACAATCTACCTTACTATACTTGTTGATTTTCTGAAAAAGTTTTCCCAAGGTAGATGGTGGGCTCTTCACCAAACTGGCCGAAAGGCCGCACGGTCCTAAGACCTGTTGTAGAATATCGATTTTATCCCGGAGCTCGAGTTGGATGCCCCGGGCGGTCCTGTTGAATTTCTCCATAAAGGACCGAAGACTCATTTTCGCCGGGATATATTTTAGCTGATATAGATCCTGCCTACTTCGAGGCGGTCCTACATTTGGAGCGAATTGCTCTGAGAAAGCCAAAATAAACCCGCCATACGACTGTATGGATCGGGCCGGCAGATTTTTGAACCATGTTCGGGCATCGCCTTGTAATCCTGCCGCAAAGATGCGGTACTTTAATGAATCAGAGGCCCGAACCGTTCCCATACATAACTCGAAATCTGCGACATGATCGATCGGATCACCATCGCCACGAAATGTTGGCAACCCCTCGGGGTTGCGATAATGCCGATCTGGGACTGCTGCCCAGATTTCCTCAGAAAAGGGGAGCATCAAATCTCCCAAGGCGGCTGATACGCCTTCAGATTGCTGGGATGACGTTTGGACAGCATGTAAATTATGCCACCAATCGTCATCCTTACTTCGCCTGATAGGAGCCTCCATGGCCCTGTTAAACAATCCAGGATTGCGTCCCAGATTCGGTTCGCAATCCTTCAATGCACGCATATTCTCCAACTCCCTGGTGAGTTCATCTATTCGTCGCTGCATCTGCTCCTGGTCATTTACAGGAGCGGGAGTTAGAGCTCTGGCTGGAGGGGGAGGAGTAGACCGATATCTAGGCCTTCTCGTTGTGACGCCACGCCTGATGATTTCTTCATCATCAGTACTGCGCTCGTCGGGATCACTCTCATATCCTCTACTTCTGGGAACAGGGCTGGATACAGCCGGTGGTTTTGTTCCACTTTTCTCCGACGTAATTTCCAATACCACCTTCCTAACGACAGCTTCCAAATCCTGTAAAGTAAATGTTGGTGCTGGAAGACTGTCGGGAAGCACGTCACTATTATTTGTCGGAGTTCCAGTCGCCATGCCTTTGATTATCCTATCCTTGGTAGAAAACTCAAATGGGATTAGAGAATCGTCCCTAAGGACGGCACCAAACTGTTATGATCCCTTTTTAGAGGGTACCAACAGTCGTCCGGTTCGTTCCACAAACGAACTCGGTTCTGATTTATTTTAAATGTGGAAGACGATCAAAAGCTGGAAATAAAGAAATGCACAGCGATGTATAGTGGAAACCCCATGAATTGGGGTGAAAACCACTCGACTAAGAGCAGATTATGCTCTTAGCTTGTTCACCAATGAAATAACTCGTAGTCAATACAAGAGAGGCTAATGAAAATGACAAGGTAAAGAAAGCAGTAAGAATTCCGGCAGGGTAACAGCCTGTTCTTCCGCGTCCAAAGGGTCCTGCTATTTCCGTCGTCTTGACCTGTATTTATAGAGTTCATAGCATGTGTAAATCACGCTCCGTAACCGCCTCTGACAGGTTTTTTAGAGGTTGTTATCGCGGGATGTAAAACGAGTTTGGGACCGAGGCGTGGCCTGCGTGATCGGGCCCGAAGCGTGGTAAACGTGGGGAGGCCCGAAGCGTGGTAAACGTGAGTTGTAACCGTTCTTTAACCGCTCGGATCGAACCCAGGTGCCAGTTGGCAGAAAACGCTTTATTTTGTTAAGGTCAGCTTCGGTCCTTTAGTTGAACATCGGGCCGCTCTTCCTTAGAGGTGTAAGTGGGCTGTAGGGATTCTCTTTCGCCATTTGAATTGGCCAATCGTTGCTATGTCTAACCCATCACAAGGTACCCGGTCCTAGAGTTCTCAACAATCACGAATACTTGTTGTATATACAAAAAAACTAAGTTCGAAAACGGAATGATCGTGCAAGTCATAACAACATGACATCATGACGTAAACATTTAAGATATAGAATAATCACATAAATCATGATATAACCAAGTTATTCTTTGTTCTAACAACATGTAATCATGTTTTAACAACTTCAATTGAAGTTTAATTGAAATAAAAATCATCACACCTCGAACATTTGGAATTATGTGAAAAATGAGTCAAAAGAAATTCATACAAATCACAATGTAAATTTGGGAAAACCAAGTGTATTCAAACTAAATGAAGGCTAACATCACGAACACTTGTTGTATATACAAATAAAGTAAGTTCGAAAATGTAAGGATTGTGCAAGTCATAACACCATGACTTCATGCCATAAACATTTAAACTATAGTTTAATCACATAAATCATGGTATATAAAAGTTATTCTTTGTTTTAACAACATGTAATAATGCTTTAACAACATCAATTCAAGTTTAATTGAAATCAAAATCATCACAACTACAACTTGTGGAACTTTGTGAAAAATGAGCCAAATCATATTCATACAAATTACATTGTAAATTTGGTAAAACAACGTGTATTCAAACTAAATTACAGCTAACATCACGAATATTTGTTGTATATAGAAAAAAAGTAAGTTCGGCAACAGAAAGATCGTGCAAGTCATAACAACATGACTTCATGCATAAAAAATTTAAACTATAGTTTAATCACATAAATCATGGTATAACCAAGTTATTATTTGTTCGAACGACATGATATCATGTTTTAACAACATAAATTCAAGTTTAATTAAATCAAAATCATAACACCTAGAACATGTGGAACTATGTGAAAAATGTGCCAAATCACATTTATAACAAGTCACATTGTAAATTTGGTAAAACCAAGTGTATCCAAACTAAATTAAGGCAAACATCACGAATACATGTTGAATATACAAAAAAAGTATGTTCGAAAACGGAACGATCGTGCATGTAATAACAACATGACTTCATGCCATAAACATTTAAGCTATAGTTTAATCACATAAATCATGGTGAAACCAAGATATTCTTTGTTCTAACAACATGTAATCAAGTTTTAACAATATAAATTCAAGTTTAATTGAAATCAAAATCATGACAAATAGAACAGGTGAACTATGTGAAAAATGAGTCAAATCATATTCATAATAATCACATTGTAAATTTGGGAAAACTAAGTGTATTCAAACAAAATGAAGGCTAACATCACGAATACTTGTTGTATATACAAGAAATGTAAGTCCGAAAACAGAACGATAGTGCAAGTCATAACAACATGACTTCATGCCATAAACATTTAAACTATACTTTAATCACATAAATCATGATATAACCAAGTTATAACTTGTTCTAACAACATGTAATCATGTTTTAACAACTTTAATTCAAGTTTAATTAAAATCAAAATCAACACACCTAGAACATGTAGAACTATGTGAAAAATGAGACAAATCTTATTCATACAAATCACATTGTAATTTTGGTAAAACAATATGTATTCAAATTAAATTAAGGCTATAATCACGAATATTTGTTGTATATACAAAAAAATTAAGTTCGCAAACAGGATGATCGTGCAAGTCATAACAACATGACTTCATGCCATAAACATTTAAGCTATAGTCTAATCACGTAAATCAAGGTATAACCAAGTTATTCTTTGTTCTAACAACATGTAATCATGTTTTAACAACTTCAATTCAAATTTAATTGAAATCAAAATCAACAAACGTAGAACATGTGGAAATATGTGAAAAATGAGCCAAACCTTATTAATACAAATCACATTGTAATTTTGGTAAAACAATATGTATTCAAATTAAATTAAGGCTATCATCACGAATATTTGTTGTATATACAAAAAAATTAAGTTCGCAAACAGGATGATAGTGCAAGTCAAAACAACATGACTTCATGCCATAAACATTTAAACTATAGTTGAATCACATAAATCATGATATAACCAAATTATAATTTTATCTAACAACATGTAATCATGATTTAACAACATAAATTCAAGTTTAATTGATATCAAAATCATCACACCTAGAACATGTGGAACTATGTTAGAAATGGGCAAAATCATATTCATACAATTCGCATTGTAAATTTGTGAAAACCAAGTGTATACAAACTAAATAAAGGCTAACATCACGAATAGTTGTTGTATATACATAAAAAGTAAGTTCGAAGACGGAATGATCGTGCAAGTCATAATAACATGACTTCATGCCATAAACATTTAAACTATAGTTTAATCACAAAAATCATGGCATAACCAAGTTATTCTTTGTTCAAACAACATGTAATCATGATTTAAAAACATAAATTCATGTTTAATTGAAATCAAAATCATGACACCTAGAACATGTGGAACTATGTGAAAAATGAATCAAATCATATTCATACAAATCACATTGCAAATTTGGGAAAACCAAGTGTATTCAAACGAAATAAAGGCTAACATCACGAATGCTTGTTGTACATGCAAATAAAGTAAGTTAAAAAACGTAAGGATCGTTCAAGTCATAACACCATGACTTCATGCCATAAACATTTAAATTATAGTTTAATCACATAAATCTTGGTATAACAAAGTTATTCTTTGTTTTAACAACATGTAATGATAGAATAAGAACATATTCAAGTTTAATATAAATCAAAATCATCACAACTAGAACATTTGGAAATTTGTGAAAATTAGCCAAATCATATTCATACAAATTACATTGTAAATTTGGAAAACAATGTGTATTCCAACTAAATTACGGCTAACATCACGAATATTTGATGTATATATAAAAAAAGTAAGTTTGGAAACAGAAAGATCGTGCAAGTCATAACAACGTGACTTCATGCATTAAACATTTAAAATTAAGTTTAATAAGATAAATCATGGTATAAATAAGATATTATTTGTTCAAACAACATGTAATCATGTTTTAACAACATAAATTCAAATTTAATTGAAATCAAAATCATGACACCTAGAACATATGGAACTATGTGAAAAATGTGACAAATCACATTCATTCAAATCACATTGTGAATTTGGTAAAATCAAGTGTATTCAAATTAAATTAATGCTAACATCACCAAAACTTGTTGTATATACAAAAAAGTAAGTTCGAAAACGGAACGATCGTGCAAGTATTAACAACATGACTTCATGCAATAAACATTTAAACTAAGGTGTAATCACATTAATCATGGTATAACCAAGTTATTATTTGCTCTGACAACTTAAATCATGTTTTAACAACATAAATTCAAGTTTAATTGAATTCAAAATCATGACACATAGAACATATGGAACTATGTGAAAAATGAGTCAAATCATATTCATACAAATCACATTGTAAATATGGGAAAACCAAGTGTATTCAAACTAAATAAAGGCTAACATCACGAATACTTATTGTATATACAAAAAAAGTAAGTTCGAAAATGGAATGGTATTGCAAGTCATAAGAACATGACTTCATGCCATAAACATTTAAGCTATAGTTTAATCATATAAATCATAGTATAACAAAGTTATTCATTGTTCTAACAACTTGTAATCTTGTTTTAACAACATCAATTGAAGTTTAATATAAATAAAAATCATCACACCTAGATCATATGGAACTATGTGAATAATGAGACAAATCATACTCATACAAATCACATTGTAAATATGGTATTCAAATTAAATTAAGGCTAACATCACGAATACTTGTTGTATATATAAAAAAATTAAGTTCGAAAAAAGAACGATCATGCAAGTCATAACAACATCACTCATGCCATAAAAATTTAAACTATATTTTAATCACATAAATCATGGTATAACCAAGTTATTCTTTGTTGTAACAGCATGTAATCATGTTTTGACAACATCAATTCAAGTTTAATTGAGATCAAAATGATCACACCTAGAACTTGTGGAACTATGTGAAAATTTGGCGAAATCATATTTATAAAAATCACATTGTAAATTTGGTAAAATAAAGTGTATTCAAACTAATCAGACACTTACACAACGAATAGTTGTTGTATATACAAAAAAAGTAAGTTAAAAAACGGAATGATCGTTCAAGTCATAACAACTTGACTTCATGTCATAAACTTTTAAGCTATAGTTTAATCACATAAATCATGAAATAACTAAGTTATTCTTTGTTCTAACAACATGAAATAATGTTTTAACAACATCAATTCAAGTTTAATTGAAATCAAATTCATCACACCTAGAACATGTAGAAATATTTAAAAAATGAGTCATATCATATTCATACAAATCACATTGTAAATTTGGTAAAACCAAGTATATTCAAACTAAATAAAGGCTAACATGATGCATACTTGTTGTATATACAAAAAAAGTAAGTTCGAAAACGGAATGATCGTGCAAGTCATAATAACATGACTTCATGCCTTAACATTTAAACTATATTTTAATCAAATTTTAATCCTTGTGCCGAACCGAAACTCTCTGCAGTGATCTTTCCATTCCACTCTCCCGTCCTTGAATTTCGTTCCTTGCAGAGCTTCTAGTGCGTTCCTTATCCATTCTCCGTAGTCCTCCATCAACTCGGACTGCCGCCGCCACCAAACTAGAAAATTCCTCGTCGTCGCGGCCATACATAGTCAGCTTCACTTTTTCATTCAGCCCTTCCGTGAAGCGGTGCATCTTTTCCTATTCACTTCCCATGATCTCGGGGGCTTACCTGTCGAGTTCTATGAATTCTTGCATGTACTCCATAACGGGGCGGTTTCCTTGAGTCAACCTGTCAAATTCGGCCCTCTTATCTTTCTTAAGTCCATTCGGCACGTAGTAATCCAAGAAAGCATTCTTAAACTATGCCCAAGAGATAGGCCCATCCTTCAGTAATGCGGCCGACACACTCCCCCACCATCGGGCAGTACTACCATCGAACCATAGTGGGGCCAATCCTGCCCTAAGCTCCTCTGGGGCTTCGATCAGCTCGAACTTCTTCTCAAGGCGGATAATCCACGCTTCCGCATCCCCCATATTATCTCCCGTGAAGTTATTCATCACAGTCTTCTTTAATGCCTCGTTGTAGTACATCCTACCCTTTTCGGGTTTTGCCTCTGGTTCCATTTGCACGGAGTTTCCCCTCTCCGTCTGTCCCTGTCTTATTGCGCTAACTATGGAACTTGCCATGGTCTGGAACAGGTCCCTGAGACTTTCCTGGCTGAACGTGAGAGGCGTAGATGAATCCGCAACCAGAGTCTCTGTCGCCGGTGCCTGTTATGATGCATTGCTATCCTCTTCTCGGTTTCCAAGCGCTCTCGTTCTAGGCGTCATTCCTACATTAAACTTTCGTTATATCTTATGTCTATTCATTTCATCCGTTAGATTCTATGTCCATCCCTTCCTATGGTCGGTTGTCCTCCTACGAGTTTCCTAGACTCTTCTACGTAGGATCGCACAGTTACCGGTTTAGTAACGATGTTACGCTCTGCTACCATTTGTAACGACCCCAATTTGGGCCTAGTTGTTTTGTTAAAATATGATAATTAAAAACGGAATATTCGAACGCAAACTTAAAACACAGTTCGAAACATAAAAGTACAACAACATAATTTAGAGTGTTCTCCAAAGGACTGGACTCTATCACCGGACAACCGACGACCTCCTTCCCATGCCCCTCTCATACCTCGTCTGCGTCACCTACAAAATCTGTAAAGCGGTCACAATCTATTAAAGGAAACTTCACCCACACTATACATTATCATTACATTTCTTAATTACACCGTATACACCCACATGAATCATTCCATTTAATCGTTTTCTTATTTCCTTCTTCTTTTACCCTTATCATTCCCATTATACTTTAACCTTACTGTTGCCGAGAGTAACATGATCGGTACATGTCCCGCCCAAGCCAACCGTTAGCTGTTGGATGACTCAACGGGCCATATGCTTCCCTTCTCCAGGTGGTTACTTAGGCGCTACCCCTTTTTCCACCCGGATCCGCTCTGCCCTTTTCGTACGTATCTTTTCCTCTTTGGAACTTATCGTTCCCTTCATTAGGCATGCCCTTCCTTTGGCGAATCGTGTACTAGGCACGATGCCGGGTTCGGTCGGACGGTCCATCCTTCCTCACCCCGAGTCTTTATTAACATTTATCTCGTTCATTCGTGTCTTTTCCTTTCCTCTTTATTAACCCAATCCCGTTTCCTAAGTCTGAACCTTCCCTTACTATATTGTGTTCACTCCGCTTACCATTTGCTTTAGCTTGTTATAATCTTCCCGTGCTTCCCCTGCATTTCGTAACAGGTCTTAGTTATTCGAATTCCGACGTTATTATCTTATTGTTAACAATATGGTAACCGTAGACCCTACGTGTCCTTTTCCTCCCACGATCCGACTTCGAGGAGGAACGAAAACACTCGAACTCAGTATTTCTGCGACAATCCACCTCTGCCTTGAAATCCGCGATAATAATACACTGGAATCTAAATCCGCGACAATTCTACACTGGGGATGAAATCCGTGATAATCTCTGCCTTACTGGAAATCCGCTACAATTTCACTCTTCGTAATTTCCACGACAATTTTGCCCTTCGTAATTTCCGCGACAATTTTGCCCTTCGTAATTTCCGCGACAATTTTGCCCTTCGTAATTTCCTCGACAATTTTACCCTTCGAAATTTCCGCGACAATTTCCTTATTCGCGGCAATTTTCGAATTTTCGTGTCCTAATGATGATTAACTTGTTTTTGGGCCTCCTCACCCCCTATTTATAGACATTCTAACTTTTCTAATTCACACTTTAACCCCTCCTTCCTTTGCCTTTAGACCCCTCTTTTATCTTTTTCTTTACTTTTCTATTTTTCGTTTCCTTTTACGTTCTTTCGTTCCCGTATCCCTCGTTATCTCTCATCTAGACTTTACCGTTACATTCCCTACTATTTTTTTCATCATACCTTTTTCTCGGTTATTACAATCGATATGTTCGACATGAAAGAACAATCGATTGGGTCACCAAAATATGACGTTCGACTTTAAGGGCATTCTATTGCACGTGTTGTCACTCGACAAATTTTGATGTTGTAGGTAATAAAATCATGCTAATAGCATTTAAATAACTTGGAAAATTGCAGAGTTTTATCACAAGTACTAGTAGTAGTAGAAATTGTTACCCGATCGATGAATGATATATTCGGAGATTATCAATATTCCAGGATCTTGGGAATTCGTCGCCCTCCAATGTTTCCAATCTATATGCGCCACCCAACAACACGTCCTTAACCTTGTAAGGGCCTTCCCATTGTCGATCGAGTTTACCAAGATTCTTCTGTGCTTCCACACTTCGCAGAACCAAGTCCCCTTTCAAAAACGATCGGGGATTCACCTTCTTATTATAACATTTTTCCATGGTCCGACGATATCTTAACAGTCGATCGTAGATATCTTCTCTTTTCTCCTCGATTAGATCTAAATCCATCCGTCTCAAGTCGTCATTTTATTCTTCAGAATACATGATCACCCTTTGTGTTTTCAAAATATTTTCTACGGGTACTAAGGCTTCCGATCCGTAAACTAATGAAAAAGGAGTCTCACCAGTGTTATGTGTTGGAGTCGTTCGATATGCCCATAACACCTCTTGCAGTCGATTAGGCCAAATGCCTCCAATATCATCCAATTTCCTTTCTATGCCCTTAACGACCGCACGATTCGATACCTCCATGAAGCCGTTGGTCTTAGGATGTGAAACAGAGGAAAACATTTGTTTGATTCCGAGCTCAATGCACATATCCTGAACCTTCTTTCCCGTAAATTGTGTACCGTTATCTGACACCAACACTCGTGGCGCTCCAAAACGTGAAATAATATTTTTCCATAGAAACTTTTTAACAGCATCCTCTGTAATGGATGATACTGGTTCAGCTTCAACCCATTTGGAAAAGTATTCCACAGCAACTACACAGAATTTCCATTGATTTATTGATCGAGGGAAAGGTCCCAAAATGTCAATTCCCCATCTGTCGAAGGGACAAGGAAGTGGAGTTGGATTAAACTCCGAGCCCGGTTGTTTATGTTAATAAGCATGGTATTGACATGGTTGGCATCTTTTAACGAAATCTTTGTCATCAGCAACCATGGTGGGCCAAAAGAAACCCAATCGTCTCACCTTTTGAACCAAAGATCTTGCTCCTGAATGGTTTCCGCAAATTCCCTCATGTACTTCGCTGAGTGCCGATCGTGCTTCTAAAGGGCGAAGACACCTTAACAACGGACAGTCAAATGATTTTTTGTACAAGATATCATCTTTAACTACAAACCTTCGTGCCCTTAACTCTAACCGTCGTCGCTCATTCCTTTCTTGGGGAGAACACCGATCGTCAGATAATCCACCAGCGAATGCATCCAAGCCGGTATCGGCTCAGTATCAATATTCCCGATCAATTGTCCATCAACACTTTCAGGGTCAGTCGCCCGCATTATGACTGGCAAGTCGATCGCCGACTTAGAATTCATAAACACTTGTATGGTCCCCTCCTGTAAACCCGGTGAACTTGCTGCTAGGCGTGCCAACGCATCAGCCTCACGATTTTATTCCCTAGGCACATGTGATATCACAAACGATACTAAAGATTTCACTATCCTGACCAACTCTTCTTTATACCGTTGCAAAACAGGCTCGTGTGTCTCAAAGATCCCTGAAAATTGCTCCACGACCAATTTAGAATCCGTAAACCCACGGATATGCCTTACTCCGATATCCAAAGCAAGCCTAATTCCTGCAATCAATGCCTCGTACTCTGCCGCATTATTAGAACAAGGAAAAGTAAACTTTACTGCTGCGTTCACGTGCTCTCCTCGAGAAGTAACAAAACGAATCCCAGCTCCAGCTCCTCCTTGAGTGGACCCATCGACGAACATATCCCATACGTCAACCTCTTGCTCCGTTTCCACTGCCGACCTAGTCATTTCTATCACAAAATCAGCAAGAACTTGAGCTTTTATGGCCCTTCGGGGCACAAATTCCAGGTTCATCGCACTGAGTTGAATGACCCATTTTGACAATCTTGTTGTCGTATCCAACTTGGACAAAACAGCTTCCAAAGGTTGATTTGTACAAACTTGAATGCGACGTCCCTCGAAATAATGCTTCAGCTTGACAGAAGCTTTTTTTAAAGCCAAAACAAATTTTTCAATGTTTGTATACCTTGTCTCCGCTGGAAGCAACGTGTAGCTAACATAATAAACGGGTCGATGTATTCCTTCTCCGATCGTCACTAAAGCGGCGCTGACTGCAACGGTCGATATTGCCAAATAAAGGCCCAGGGGTTCGTCACTCGTCGGACTCACAAGAAGTGGTGGATTGGATAGATATCTCTTTAAGTCGTCGAACGCCCTATTACATTCTTCGTCCCATTCAAGCTTGTTGCCTTGTCTGAGGACTTTGAAGAAAAGCAAGGCCCGATCGGCAGATCTGGAAATAAATCGGTTCAGGGCAGCCAACCGACCTGTCAGGCTTTGAAACTCCTTTTTTGTTCTGGGTGGGAGCATGTCGACAATGGCTTTTGTTTTTTCCGGGTTTGCTTCTATCCCTCTTTCCGAGACATAATGCCCTAGAAACTTTCCACTTCGAATGCCGAAGCAACACTTAGCAGGATTGAGCTTCAAACGGTACGTTCGACATACTTCAAAACACTTAGACAAATAGGAAATGTGGTCTTCATCATTCAATGACTTAACAATCATGTCATCCACGTACACCTCCATCTCTTTTCCTATTAAATTTTTGAAAATTAAATTAACTAAACGCTGGTACGTAGTGTAATAGCCGAGAAAAAGGTATGTCGAAACAAATAGTAGGGAATGTAATGGTAAAGTCTAGACGAGAGATAATGAGAGATACGGGAACGAAAGAACGTAAAGGGGAACGAAGAATAGAAAAGTAAAGAAAAAGATAAAAGAGGGGTCAAAAGTAAAGGAAGGAGGGGTCAAAGTGTGAATTAGAAAAGTTATGATGTCTATAAATATGGGTGAGGAGGCCCAAAAACGAGCTAATCATCATTAAGACCCGAAAATTCGAAAACTCCCTCGAAGAAGGAAATTATCGCGGAATTTTGGACTGCATGCATTTTTATAGCGAAAAATTTTGTGAAGGAAATTGTCGCGTATTTCACGTGAAGAGGAAATTGTCGCGAAAATGAAACAGGTGTAAATTTAACGCGGATTTGCTTAGTGAAGAGAATTGTCGCGGATTTTCTTAGTGAAGAGAATTGTCGCAGATTTGGTTTCAAGAGTAAATTATCGCAGATTTCATATTTCAGCATAGAATTATCATGAATTTTGAGGAAATTCTAATTTTAGGTGTTTTCGTCGCGTCTCAACGTCGGATCATAAGAGGAACGGAACACGTAAGGTCTACGGTAACCACATAGTTAACAATAGGATAATAACGTCGAAATTCGAGTAACTAAAACGTATTACGAAATGCAGGAAAGCGCGGAAAGACTATCGCAAGCGAAAGCAACGGTAAGCGGAGTGAACACAGTATAGTAAGGGAAGGTTCAGACTTAGGGAATGGGATTGTGTTAATAAAGAAGGAAGAAATGATACGAATGAACGAGATAAATGATAATAAGACTCGGGGTGAGGAAGGATGGACCGTCCGACCGAACCCGGCATCGTGCTTAGTACACGATTCACCAAAGGAAGGGCATGCCTGATGAAGGAACGATAAGTTCCAAAGAGGAAAAGATACGTACGAAGAGGGCAGAACGGATCCGGGTGGAAAAAGGGGTAGCGCCTAAGTACCCACCCGGGGAAGGGATGCATATGGCCCGTCGAGTCATCCAACAGCTAACGGTTGGCTTGGGCGGGACATGCACCTAGCATGTTAATATCGGCAACAGAAAAGTTAATGAATGATGGAAATGATAAGGGTAAAAGAAGAGGGAAATAAGAAAACGGTTAAGTGAAATGGTTCATGTGTGTGTGTATGATGTAACTAAGAAGTAAGAAAGATAATGTGTAGTGTGTGTGAAGTTTCCTTAAATAGATTGTGACCGCTTTACAGATTTTGTAGGTGACGCAGATGAGATATGATAGGGACGGGGAAGGAGGCCGTCGGTTGTCCGGTGATAGAGTCCGGTCCTTCGGAGAACACCCTAAATTGTGCAGTCGTACTTTAATGTTTTGAACTATGTTTTAAATTTTCTTCCGAATATTTCCGTTTTAATTATCATGTTTTAACAAAACAACTTGGCCCAAACTAGGGTCGTTACACGTAGCCCCAGCATGCTTTAATCCGAACGGCATTGCCGTATAGCAAAAGACACCACTTGGCGTCACAAACGAAGATTTTTTCTGATCCTCCTTAGCAAGAAAAATTTGGTGATTTCCGGAGTAGGCATCCATGGTGCTCATCATAGTGCTTCTTGCAACAGCATCAACTAATTTATCAATGTGTGGAAGGGGGTAAGGATCCGATTCACAGAAATTGTTCAGCCCCTTATAATCAACGCACATATGCCATTTTCCTCCTGCCTTTGGCACCACAACGGGGTTGGCCAAATATTCTGAATATTTTATCTCTTTCACATATCCAGCAGCTACTAACTTTGAGGTTTCCTGTCTAATAATCTCCACAACCTGAGGCGAAAAACGACTCAATTTCTGTCTTACCGGTCGTGCACTGGGATGGGTATTGATTCGGTGTTCCATTACTGCTCTGTCTATGCCACACAAATCTTTCGGGCTCCAGGCGAAAATCTCCGCATTATCCTGTAATAATTTAATCAGTTCAATCTCAAAAGATGGAATAAGATCCAATCCGATTCGAGTAGTTTTTTCACAATTTCCTGGAATAAGTTCCACTACTTTGTACTCTCCTGGTTCCATGGCCCTTCTCGGCTCCCGTAAGTCTTCCACAGCATGGACTCTAGATCATCAAGCCGAAACATAGCAGGAGCGTGCGGTCGCTTGATCGACATTTATGGTTGCAATCTCAGCCGTGGTGGGAAATTTGAGTTTCAAATGAACTGTTGAAGGCACAGCCTCAAATGCATTAAGCCCTGGTCGCCCCAGGATTACATTGTATGCCATATCCATGTCCTTGGCCACATATTCCAACATTTCAGTTCGTGATTTTTCCCCCGATCCGATCGTGGTTGGCAGAATGATCTTTCCGAGGGGGGTAACCGATCGTTGGTCAAAGGACCATAATGTCATTTTTACAATCTGTAGGTCTGTAATAGCCGAGAAAAAGGTACAATGAAACAAATAGTAGGGAACGTAGCGGTAAAGTCTAGACGAGAGATAATGAGGGATACGGGAACGAAAGAACGTAAAAGAAAACGAAAAATAGAAAATGTAAGGAAAAAGATATAAAGGGGGTCAAAAGCAAAGGAATGAGGGGTTAAAGTGTGAATTAGAAAAGTTAGGATGTCTATAAATAGGGGTGAGGAGGCCCAAAAACGAGTTAATCATCATTAAGACACAAAAATTCGAAAATTGCCGCGACGAAGGAAATTGTCGCGAAAATTTTGAAGGGCAAAAGTTATCGCGAAAAAGTACGAAGGGCAAATTGTCGCTGAAATTTGGAAGGCAAAAATTTTCGCGGAAAATTTGAAGGGCAAAATTGTAACGACCGTAATTTGGGTCTAGTTGTTTTGTTAAAACATGATAATTAAAACGGAAATATTCGAAAGCAATTTAAAACATAGTTCGAAACATTAAAGTACGACTGCATAATTTAGAGTGTTCTCCGAAGGACCGTACTCTATCACTGGACAACCGACGACTTCCTTCCCCGTCCCTATCATATCTCACCTGCGTCACCTACAAAATCTGTAAAGCGGTCACAATCTATTAAAGGAAACTTCGCACACACTACACATTATCTTTCTTACTTCTTAGTTACATCATACACACACACATGAACCATTTCACTTAACCGTTTTCTTACTTCCCTCTTCTTTTACCCTTATCATTTCCATCATTCATTAACTTTTCTGTTGCCGAGATTAACATGCTCGGTGCATGTCCCGCCCAAGCCAACCGTTAGCTGTTGGATGACTCGACGGGCCATATGCATCCCTTCCCCGGGTGGGTACTTAGGCTCTACCCCTTTTTCCACCCGGATCCGTTCCGCCCTCTTCGTACGTATCTTTTCCTCTTTGGAACTTATTGTTCNCTGCTGAACCAATTTCAGGTGCACTCACGGCACCATCAATATAACATAATTTGAAGCGACCTATCAGCGCTAATCTCATCGATTCATTCCAAGTAGCGTAATTGATGCATCCGGTTAAAGGAATCTTTACCAGTAAGAGTCCTGAGTGATCCGAGCTAGCCAGAAAATATGGAGAGTCAATGGTCTATCCTTTGGGGCCATGTGTTTGATGCAGACTGTTCAGATTTCCTGGATTTGCTATGATGTTCGGATTTTCTGTGTTGTTCTCCATCGGTACAGGTATTCGATGTATTGCATTGCTTGATCGGGAAATTCAGAGATGATCGGTGGAGTTTATCGGTGACATCGCTCCTATACCATGTAGAGATCAGTATGGGTGAGAGCGGTTGTAAATTAGGAACTCAATTTCTTATTAAATAAAATTTTTATAGGTGTTTATATACAAGTCCAGAAGTTAAAACTAACTTAATTGGTAAATTAGCTATTAACTAATCTTAACATGATCCGACCAGAATTACAGGTGACTAATGTTGTGTATAGTTGGGAATATTTGTCAGTATGACTACTTATTTTTCGTGACTTGAAAATCATCGTATTAATTAACTCACCATTTTGAAAAAAGATATAAACAATAAAAATCCAATTTGGTGAATAAATTGACCCGAGCATCATTCTATTTGAAATATACACCTTTCAAATATGTATAGTTTATAATTATCGTATAAATAATTATAATCCACACATTTCAAATATTTAAAATACAAAAAACAAAAAACGGTTCAAACCCATTCGAGATTGATTTGAACTAGTTTGAACCGAACCGTTGAAAAAAAGGTTCATCTCATCTTGTCCGATTTTAGAACATAGCCCCAAATTACACCGAAAATTTCAGGTGTATCGATTTCGACCGGTATTCTGGCAAAATACTAATCGGTACGGGTTTGAGTGGGTCGGATAGGATCTAATATTTTTGATTTACGGAAAAAGCTATAAGAATTTTTAGAATTTTTTATTCTTATTTTTTGAATCATAAACAATATAAATTAAGAGTGTGTATTTTGTTTAAGTTATTAATTTAAATTTATTTTATTATTTCGATACATATCCGTTATACTAATAAAATGAACTTGTCAGGAATACCGGCTAGTAAGATATTTAAAACATTGATAAGCCCCTATTTCTTGTAGTGCTACAATCATTCCTCATTAACTAATTAACTAACAAGATTGTATAATTTTGAGAATGTAATGAATGTGTATATTCGAGAATGTGATTGTAATCTAGAAAATTCATTATTTATGAGTATATTCGAGAATGTGATTATAATCTATAAAATTTTGAACATAAAATTATGACAAATATTTCATATACGAAAACATTAATATTGATTTTATTAATTATGAAGGAAAAACATCAAGTAATAAGTCTAAATAAATTACCAGCTGAGAAATTTGCAAACAACCATACTCATTGATTATTTCCATATTTTCCTTGTAAAATATAATTCTATAAATTTTTGCATCCACAACACTTGCACAATAGTTATCATAATGTTGCTTCTAGGAAACTCAAAGAAAATCCATTGATGAAAATTATAAATCAACGGCCAGATTTCCACTCTTCATTTTCTGAAATATATTTTGAGACATCGAATTAATATACTTACCAACAACTCCAAAATACAAACATTCCCTAATTATATCTAATGGGTATGTTTGGAACAACGTTTGATATATAGCGGTGAGGTGAGATGACTGTATTGTGCTATGTGATGAACTGATCGTGATTTAAAAAACTGTTTTTGAAACAGCGGTGTAGTGATCGTGATGTCACAAAATGACTTTTTTCATATTATTTTAAAATAATTTTATATAACTTATAAATTACATTTCATAATATTTAATGATAAATTCCTTATGTCAAAAACTAAATTTAGAAATTATTATATATATTTTTATAGTTTGAACATGTAATTGGTAAAATATAAGAAGTTATTGATCAAAATTATTTTTTTTAAAAAAAATAAACTATAATTTACCATGTGTAAAATTGATATTTGGAAGATGCGTTCTGGTGGCAGTTGGTATAAACAAACAGTTAACTCAATGTTGTTTTTTGCGGTCACACGAACACATTTATTAATGATGTTTGGTTAAAATAGAAAACAACTACGACACGTTCACCGCACCGGGCGTTGTATTGCCATTACAAACAACACGAATATCTGGAAGATCAGAGAAAGGGAAACTAATCTTATTGATGAGGGCTCCAGGACCGGGTACCCTGTAATTGGCAAGACCCAACCTTATTGGGCCAACCCAGATGACCAGAGACGAACTCGCGCGGCCCAGGATCCTTAGTCTAGCTTATTTGAAATAACAGGCCCGAAGGCACACTAGTATTTTCGGAGCGAAGTTGGAGTTAGGCGTAATCAAGAATATCTGAAGACCGACTCCTTAGATCGGTCCAAAACGGTTATAGCCAATGCATCCAACGCTCCGGGTATCTACATGTATTCCATGCTGCGGGCATATTCACGCAGTTAGGGTTTCGGGACCAACCACGTTTTCCAGCATGGGAAAACGACCTTGTCATAGGCGATTACAGGGCGTGATCCACACGTGTTTCCCCCTCTATAAATACAGAGCTAAAAAATAAGCTCGTCAGGACCTTTTGGACGCGCAAGAACAGACTGTTACTCTGCCGATTAACTCTCTTGCGCTTTCTTATTTTCCCTTGTCATTTTAATAAGCCAACTGTTTGTAAGATGAACTGTTATATCAATGAATCGGTTAAGAGCGTTTCCTTATCTTAGTCAGGTGATTATTTCCCTTCATCCGAGGGGTTTTCCACTATAAAATTCGTTGTGTCGATTATTCATTTTCTGCTTTTAATCGTTTCCCCCTTTCAAATAAATTTTACCAAGTTCGTCTATTCGCGAACCGGACGACTATTGATACCCCTGGTCTTTTTACCACAACAGATTGGCGCCGTTCGTGTGGACGATTTTCTAATCCCAATTTGAGGTTTTTCCCTCGGATAGGATAATTAGAGGCATTGCAACCGGAACTTCTATGAACGATAGTGACGTGCTTCCCAACAGTCTTCTAGCCCCAACCTTCTCTCTGCAAGATCTAGAGGATGTTGCCCGGAAGGTGGTACTGGAGATTATTTCGGAGAAAAGTGGAACAGATCCACCGGATGTAACAAGCCATGTTCCCGCAAACAGAGGGAACGAGAGTGGACCCTGAAGAGCGAAGCTCCGATGAAGAGGAGATCATAAGGCGCAGAGTAACTATGAGGAGTACGAGGTATCATTCTACTCCGCCTCCCCCAACCATAGTTCCATCTCCCATTCCTGGGACTCACTAGGAAGATATGCAACAACGTATTAATGAGCCCACTAAGGAGTTGGAAGCTCTACTCGCGCGGAGGGATTTTGAGCCCGACCTGGTGCGGAATCCCAGTTTATTCTATAGGGCCATGGAGACCCTTATCAAACGGAGTAAGGATGACGATTGGTAGCATAATCTGCATGCTGCCCAGATGTCATCCAACCAATATGGCGGTATCTTAGCTGCCTTGGGAGATTTGATACTCCCTTTCTCAGAAGAAATCTGGGCGGTAGTCCCGGATCGACATTATCGCAACCCTGATGGGTTGCCGACATTTAGAGGCGACGGTGATCCTATTGATCACGTTACAGATTTTGAGTTACGCATGGGGACGGTTCGGGCATCGAATTCACTCAAGTGTCGTATCTTCGCGATAGTTTTACAAGGCAACGCCCGTACATGGTTCAAAAATTTGCCAGTCCGATCCATACAGTTGTATGGAGGCTTTACATTGGCTTTCTCTGAGCAATTCGCGCCGAATGTAGGACCGCCCCGAAGCAGGCAGAAACTATATCATCTAAAGTATATCCCGGCAAAGATGAGCCTTCGGTCATTCATGGAGAAATTCAACAGGACCGCCCGGGGNTGCCCTGTAGATTTTCGCGATAATTTTCCTTCTTTGCGGGAATTTTCGGATTTTCGGGTCTTAATGATGATTAACCCGTTTTTGGGCCTCCTCACTCCTATTTATAGACATCCTAACTTTTCTAATTCACACTTTGACCCCTCATTCCTTTACTTTTGACCCCTCCTTTATCTTTTTCTTTACTTTTCTATTCTTCGCTCCCTTTTTATGTTCTTTCGTTCCCGTATCTCTCATTATCTATCGTCTAGACTTTACCGTTACATTCCCTACTATCTGTTTCGACATACCTTTTTCTCGGCTATTACAAAAATTGTCGCGGAAAATTACGAAGAGTAAAATTATCGAGGATTTTCAGTAAGGCATAAATTATCGCGGATTTCATCCCCAATGCAAAATTGTCGCGGATTTTGATCCGAGTGTATTAATTTCGCGGATTTCAGGGCCGATGTGGAATTGTCGCGGAAATACTAACTTCGAGTGTTTTCGTTCCGTCCCGAAGTCGGATCGTGGGAGGAAAAAGGACACGTAAGGTATACGGTAATAACATAGTTAACAATAAGATAATAACGTCAGAATTCAAATAACTAAGACCGATTACGAAATGCAGGGGAAGCACCGGAAACTTATAACAGGCTAAAGCAAACGGTAAGCGAAGTGAACACAATATAGTAAGGGAAGGTTCAGACTTAGGGAATGAGATTGGGTTAATAAGGAAGAAAGAAAGGATACGAACGAACGAGATAAAAGATAATAAGACTCGGGGTGAGGAAGGATGGACCGTCCGACCGAACCCGACATCGTGCCTAGTACACGATTCGCCAAAGGAAGGGCATGCCTGATGAAGGGAACGATAAGTTCCAAAGAGGAAGAGATACGTACGAAGAGGGCAGAACGGATCCGGGTGGAAAAACGGGTAGCGCTTAAGTACCCACCCAGGGAAGGGAAGCATATGGCCCGTCGAGTCATCCAACAGCTAACGGTTGGCTTGGGCGGGACATGCACTGAGCATGTTAATCTCGGCAACAGTAAAGTTAATGAATGATGGAAATGATAAGGGTAAAAGAATAGGGAAATAAGAAAAACAGTTAAGTGGAATGATTCACGTGTGCGTGTACGGTGTAACTAAGAAGTGAAAAGATAATGCGTAGTATGTGTGAAGTTTCCTTTAATAGATTGTGACCGCTTTACAGATTTTGTAGATGACGCAGACGAGATATGATAGGGAAGGGGGAAGGAGGTCGTCGGTTGTCCGGTGATAGAGTCCGGTCCCTTTGGAGAATACTCTAAATTATGCTGTCGTACTTTCATGTTTCGAACTGTGTTTTAAATTTGCATTCGAATGTTTCCGTTTTAATTATCATGTTTTAACAAAACAACTAGGCCCAAATTAGGGTCGTTACAAGGTCGGTCACGCCAATGCCCATTGAGTCGATCACTCCCTTTGAGATTATATTACAAGAGCACCCCTGATCAACCAAAATTCGGTGTACCCTGCGATTGGCAATGACAGCACTTACGACAATAGGGTCATACTGAGGTTCATAAATACCTTCATTGTCATCATCGTCGAACGTTATGTCTATCTTTGGCAGTTTCCGACCCTCCTTGATTGACATGACTTCTGACAAATTCAATATTTCTCTAGCATGGCGTTTCCTCTCCTTCTTGGTCATATCCCAGCGATCTCCTCCAGAGATTACAAAAATCTCTGGGTACATCATTCCGCTCTGCACTGAATTGATATCTCCTGTATTCACCCTTTCCGCTGGTGGGTTCGCTGGTGGTAGGGGGAGTACTTCTGGGGCAATGGATCGTCTGTTTTCTCGTCGATCGTCTCCGTATTGACTATTCCACCTATCCCTCCATTGTCTCCCACCGCGATCGCCATGTCTTCCATTCCTCCCTTGATGGTTCTGTCGTGGTTGGTCACTATGTACTTCTTTCCTCTGGCGTGGTGCGTAGCGACGATCGTCATCTCTATCGCCACTCTTCCGTCCGTATTCCTGCTCAAGTGTTTTATCCTACTTGTATTCCAGCACTCCCTCTTTTACTAATTCCTTGATGTGATTTCCCAAAAAATTACATTCGGTTGTTGAGTGATCAGCAGATTTATGTAACTCGCAGTATACCCTTTGATTCATAGCATCCGTGCCTCGGGTATGGCACGAATTCACTTCCCTCCATCTCTTATCCGAGGGATGAATTTTCTTCTATACAGACTTGGTAAAAAGAGGCTCCTTCTTACCGTGAAGAGCCGCCATAGTTTCTTCTACCTTGATGTATTTGTTTATCTTTTGGGTAAGTTGCCCCAAGGAAGTAGGTGGATTTTTTATGAGGCTCGTAGAAAGTCCACATGGTCCAAGAACCTGTTGCAATATATCCAATTTTTCCTTGGGATCCATTTTTATTCCTCTGGCTACATGATTGAAATTCTCAATGAAGTGTCTCAAAGTGATTTTTCCTGGAGCATATCTTAACGCATAAAGTTCAGCTTTGCTCCTTGGGGGTCCCACATTAGGAGCAAATTGTTGTGTGAATAATATGGCAAAATCTTCAAAAGATCGTATGGATCTTGAAGGAAGATTCTTGAACAAAAATTTAGCGTCTTTCTGTAAGGTTGCAGCAAACAATTTGCAACGGATAGCATCACTAGCACGAACTGTCCCCATTCTTAACTCAAAGTCGGATAAATGATCCAAGGGGTCACCGGACTCGCCGAACGTAGGTATCTCGTCCGGTGCTCTGAACGAACGTTCTTGCATAGCTTTCATTATAGGTTCCGAAAAAGGATGTAGACGCATCTGAAGCAGAGTGGAAACTCCATTGTCCGAGCAAGGGTCATGATAAGCATCCTCTAAATCTAGTAGAAAGTCCTTGCCGACGTCTCTCTTAATGGGTTGATTCATTGCTTCATGGAAAAAGGCCGGTCGTCGATCGGTATCTAGCCCCGGTCGTCGCCTTTTGATTGCGTCAAGCTCTACCACCAGTTCATCAAAACGAGCTTGGTCTTGATCAACAGCCGGTCGGGGCACTTCGTTCTGGGGCTGCCGACCGCCAACTTCCTCATCGTATGAGCTCAGATTTCTGCGATGATCGTCTTGCCGACCTACTTCTGGCGGAACCAAGCTTTGAGTATTCTGGATCTGTAGTTGAGCAACAGATTTCTGTCCAGACGCCAGGAGCGATTGTCGAAGATGTCCTACCATTTCTTCCACCATTTTTCGCAAGGATTGAGGATCGATAGTTGTCACTTCTCTTCCAGCGACGCTGTTATGTGATTCCTGCTGGTGAGCTTCCATTCCCTCCACAGATTCTGGGTTTTCCAAAAGGACTAGGACTAGCAGGCAAAGCTTCTCAGTAGGTCTACTAGATCGGTCCCCACGGACGGCGCCAAATGTTAAGAGTAAAAATCTACTCTAAGATGTTTTGTACTTAGGTGGAGATACCGCTGGTATACGGTTGCCGTAAGGAAAAGAAAACAAGAATTTATACGTGGGAAACCCGAGAACCTGGAGGAAAACCCACGGGGCACCAAACCCAGTTAGAATTCAATATGAACTTTTGATCCAGAACTCTCCTCCATTTAACACACTTTCAGGCCTCCCCTTTTATAGACTAACACTTTACATATTTTAATCACACAAAATCTTATTGTAATCTATTACGATCTCACCACAGCTACCTCGAGCCAATTTATGAGACTTTTGTGCACGCTAAGGCCGCACACCACCGCCTAGAGTAATGGTGCAGTTTTCCTTGACATTTCTCGTGAAGACGCCGATCGCACACTCTTCTTCCAGCAATTCATTAACGACCACGAAACGTACCGATCGACGGGCCATCAGTTCTCTCGTCCGATCGACTAGAAGATGTTGTGGTCCGATCGGTCATATTGCCTAACCCCGACCGTGTCATTGTAAGTCACGTATTAACAAATAGTTTTATGACATAAATCATGGTATAACCAAGTTATTCTTTGTTCTAACAACATGTAATCATGTTTTAACAACATTGATCTAGTCTAAAAATATTTTGGGTATTTATTTTTAGATAAGTCAATTTCTTAATTACTCTAAATTGATTTGTTTTGAGGACACGAGCGATATACGAGGTTGGGCCCACAATTTGTGAGCTTACGTCCTCGGGAGAGCAAAGCTGTACCTTGGTTTCCACTATAACAATCGAAGGATACAAGTACAATGATGTGACAATAACAATCCAGATGAAAACGGCTCGAGAAACGTTCGAAAGCACTTCGTTGCACCCAAAAGGTGTGCAGTCGCTAGTTGTTGACCACACAACTCGCGAACAACACTGAATCAGCCCACGACTCAAGTCTCAGTGCAATAGCACGCGGGTCGATGGGAGATGGCAACAAGTCGCGAGACAGGCTTTGATAACAACAAGTCGCGACTGCATGCAGCAGAGCAATAAGTCGCGACTACGAGCAATAAGTCAC